>SJYC01014226.1:0-33874 GCA_006408675.1 Madoqua kirkii
GCATATTCAAAAGCAGAGACATTACTTTGCCAACAAAGGTCCATCTAGTCAAGGCTACGGTTTTATCAATGGTCATGTATGGATGTCAGAGTTGGACTGTGAAGAAAGTTGAGTGCCAAAGAATTGATGCTTTTGAACTGTGGTGTTGGAGAAGACTCTTGAGAGTCCCTTGGACTGCAAGGAGAGCCAACCAGTCCATCCTAAAGAAGATCAGTTCTGGGTGTTCTTTGGAAGAACTGATGCTAAAGCTGAAAATCCAATACTTCAGCCACCTCATGCGAAGAGTTGATTCACTGGAAAAGACTCTGATGCTGGGAGGGATTGGGGGCAGGAGGAGAAGGGGAAGACAGAGGATGAGATGGCCACCTGACTTGCCTCTTGAGAAACCTATATGCAGGTCAGGAAAGGAAGCAACAGTTAGAACTAGACATGGAACATCACCGACTTGATGGACATGAGTTTGAGTCAACTCCAGGAGTTGGTGAAGGACAGGGAGTGCTGCAATTCATGGGGTCGCAAAGAGTTGGACACGACTGAGCTACTGAACTAAACTGAGTCTCCATCACTAAAACACTGGTATACAGCCTTCTAGATTTTTTAATACGCCTATATATGTCAGATTAATATATTTTCCAAAAAAAACCAGGATCATGCCTTGTATTTTTTGCTACTGCAGTCCATGGGGTCACAAAGAGTCAGATACAACTGAGTGACTGAACTGTGTGTATCTTCCAATGCCTATAAAAATAACCCTGGCTAATTCTATCTGTAAGGGCAGTGAGATAGCAAGTGAGAAGCACAGACTCTGGGGTCAGGCAAGTTAGGGTTCAAGTCTGTTTGGCTACTTTCTACCCTGGGACCCTGACAAAGTTCTTTGGCTTCTCTAAGTCTCAGATTTCTTATCTCTGCACTGATAAGAGGTTACAGTCATACCTACACCGTGATATGAATTCAAGAAACACTGCACGTCAAGTTTTTATCGACACTATATGCTCGATATAAGGTAGATGATATTACTATTAATGTAGCTGTTAAGTATTCTATTATATGATTACACTGCAGTTTAAAAATCTAATCTCTTTATTGTCAGGCATTTAGGTTATTTCCAATTTTTTTTTTTTAAACTTTCTATTCTGAAATTTCACAGTAAGTTGCAACAACAGTACAGAGAAGCCCTGGGTGCCCTTACCTCCAGTTTCCCACAGTGGTAACATCTTACATAACTTTGATACTACATCTAAGCCACGAAATGGATGTTGGTATAACCTACAGCTCTGATTCTGATTTCACAAGTTTGATAGGCTCTCGCTTGTGAATATGGGTATAAGTATCAGGCAATGCAATTTTATCATATGTGTAGATTCACGGACTCACCACCAAAATAAGGAAAGAGAGTTTTCCATCACCACCAAGATTCCTCTTACTACCAGACTTCATAATCATATTTTCCCTCTTTTTCTCTTCCTTGTCCCTGATTCCTGTAACCACCAGTCACTTTTCCATTTCTATACATGGATCAATTCAAATGTGTTAATAAGTGTAAGCACACACTATGACATCTTTTGAGACTGGCTATTTTAGCTCAGCATGTTGTGCTTGAGAACCCGTCCAGAGTGGCCTGTATCCACAGCTGATTCCTTTTTATTGCTGAGTAGTGATGAATAGTGTTCTGTTGTATGGATATATCACCTTTTGTTTAACCATTCATCTGCTGAAGGATATTTTGGTTGTTTCAGTCTTTTGCTAATACATCTGCTGTGAACATTTGTGTATAGGATTTTGTGTGGACTTAAGTTTACATTTCTTTGGGATAAATGCCTAGGAAGGTGAACACTGGGTTGTATTTGAAGTGCATGTTGGTTTTATAGAAAACTGCCAAACTCTTCTCCAGAGTGACTGTGCCGTCTTGCATTGTCACTAGCCATATATGAGAGATCCCGTTTCTCTGTATCCTCATCAGCTGTCTGTACTTTTTTTTTTAATTTTAGCTATTCTAATGGTGCATAATAATGTCTCATCATGGTTTGGATTTGCATTTTCCTAATGATATTGAAGGACTTCCCTGATGGCTCAGTGGTCAAGAATCTGTCAAATGCAAGAGACATGGGTTCAATCCCTGGGTAGGGAAGATCCCCTGGAGAAGGAAATGGCAACCTGCTCTAGTATTCTTGCCTGGGAAATCCCATGGACAGAGTCACCTGGTGGGCTACAGTCCATGGGGTCACAAAAAAGTTAGACACGACTTAGCAACTAAACAACAAATGATATTGAAAAATCTAATTTTTGATATGAACAATGCTACAGTGGGCAGCTTCGGATAATTTTTTTACCTTAATTTATTTATTTTTGGCTGTGCTGGGTCTTCATTGCTATGTGGGCTTTTCGGTATTTGCAATGAACAAGGGCTGCTCTTTGTTCCAGTGCACAGGCTTCTCACTGGAGTGGCTTCTCTTGTTGCAGAGCACAGGCTCAAGGGCGCTCCGGCCTCAGGTGTTGCAGCACGTGGGCTCAACAGTTGCAGTTCCTGGGCTCTAGAGCACAGGCTCCTTAGTTGTGGTGCATGGGCTTAGTTGCTCTGCAGCATATGAGATCTTCCCAGACTAGGGATCAAACCTGTGTCTCCTGAATTGGCAGGTGGATTCTTTACCACTGAACCACCATGCAAGCACATGTTTTTGCATAACTTTTAAGCTAATTCCTGTGAATGAATTCTACTTGACAGTAGAACTGGTGAAGAGATACATTTTTTTAAAGTTGAAACATAATGTCACATGGCCCTCCAGAAAAGTACCAATTTACATTCTCATCACTCTCATATAAATTGCTCAGCCTTTAAATTATTCCTAAGGCTCTCACCTTCCTCCCTACAAGTTAAAGAGAGACTTTTGCCAATACACTCCCTATTACCAGTAAAATAAATAAAAAATAAAAATTAGATTGCCTGAAATCCTAACTGGACATGGAACAACAGACTGGTTCCAAATAGGAAAAGGAGTACGTCAGGGCTGTATATTATCACCTTGCTTGTTTAACTTATATGCAGAGTACATCATGAGAAATGCTGGGCTGGAAAAAGCACAAGCTGGAATTGAGGCTGTTGGGAGAAATATCAATAACCTCAGATATGCAGATGACACCACCCTATGGCAGAAAGTGAAGAGGAACTCAAAAGCCTCTTGATGAAAGTGAAAGAGGAGAGTGAAAAAGTTGGCTTAAAGCTCAACATTCAGAAAACTAAGGTCATGGCATCTGGTCCCATCACTTCATGGCAGATAGATGGGGAAACAGTGGAAACAGTGTCAGACTATTTTGGGGGGTTCCAGAATAACTGCAGATGGTGATTGCAGCCATGAAATTAAAAGAAGATGCTTACTCCTGGGAAGGAAAGTTATGGCCAACCTAGATAGCATATTCAAAAGCAGAGACATTACTAAGGTCTGTCTAGTCAAGGCTATGGTTTTTCCAGTGGTCATGTATGGATGCCAGAGTTGGACTGTGAAGAAAGCTGAGTGCCAAAGAATTGATGCTTTTGAACTGTGGTATTGGAGAAGACTCTTGAGAGTCCCTTGGACTGTAAGAAGAGCCAACCAGCCCATCCTAAAGGAGATCAGTTCTGGGTGTTCTTTGGAACGAATGATGCTGAAGCTGAAACTCCAGTACTTTGGCCACCTCATGCGAAGAGCTGACTCATTGGAAAAGACTCTGATGCTGGGAGGGATTGGGGGCAGGAGAATAAGGGGACGACAGGGGATGAGATGGCTGGATGGTATCACTGACTCTATGGACGTGAGTTTGTGTGAACTCCGGGATTTGGTGATGGACAGGGAGGCCAGGCGTGCTGCAATTCATGGGGTTGCAAAGAGTGGGACACAACTGAGCTACTGAACTGAACTGAACTGAACTCCTAATAGAGCAGAAAATGAACCAACTAAGAGTCCCTTCTCCAAGGACTTTGCCACATTCAGACAAGCACATAATATTTTCATCAAACACACTGGAAGAAAGAAACACAAAAAAGAAAGAAAACTCATTTACCTTTATGGGCAATATGACACAGATCCTCTCGCATTTTGGAAAACTCTGATGAGGTTTCAGAGCCATCAGAATAATTTTTCTCTTCTCCAAAATCTAGTGTAGACAAATTAGGATTGGAGGAATGCAGTCTTATTGGGCCAGAAAAAGGCTTAGGTACCTGAAGTGACACCAAAGGGAGATATTACTTTTTAGATGTGAATTGCTTAGACTATTCACTTGTTTCTAAGATTGGAAAGTAGAAAAGAAGAACATTCTACAGAACATTTTTTTTTTTTTATTGAGTGCTAACTTTCAATATGAAAACTCAGGAAAACATTTGCCATGGCAACTTCCGCTGGCTTCTTATGAAATACAATTGAGTGAGAAATCACATTTTTAATTGGAGATGATCATAACTTTAAAGCTACAGGCTTAAAATGACAGCTAAAGTGACCAGGCTCTTTCTCATTTATATTCAATTTCTTCCTCCTTGCAATAGTCACCCAGGATCTAGGTTGTTAATATTAATAGTTAATGGAGTAGGCTTAAAAATGTTTTCTTTATTAGCACCTGGTGCTTCTACAAAACAAATCACTTTCTCAGATGTTCTGAACACAAATCTCTCTTTGTTTTGAAAGTATTTCAATTCAATCCATAAAGTGCTTTAAACCAGAGTTACATAAGAGTATAACAGTTTCTGTAAGTTCCTGATTTATTTTGACCCTAATAATGCGGAAGTTTAATATATAATGACTGAGCTGCAAATCTTGGCTTAGCTGTGCATTGGAAAAGTCAGCAGTTAGTGTTATGCAGTGAACTTCTGATGGAAGGTGGGAAGGTTGGAGAGACGAGAGGCTATGCAATGTCCTGCTCCCGAAGATTCCGGCCAGTGGGCTCAGAGGGATGGCGAGTCCACTGAGCCACAGAAAAGGTGGGACAGAGCACACAACCACAGCAGCCACAAATCCAGGTGTGCACCCCAGAGGGGAAGAGAGCAGGCAGGCTAAGCAGTAAAGAAGGGGAACCAAAAGCCTAGGAATAGCTACAGTCACTCCAACTGCATCCCATTTTCCCTTTACTCAGTATGCATGACGTGCTTATTTTAGTATTCAGAAAACCCAAGTGACTCAGTTCCTGTCTCTGCACAGGGTGTCTGAGAGTAACTACAGCAGAGTCGCTTTTCTATGGGCCCCAGCACGTGTCCCTGAGGAAACCAGCCTGGAGGGGGAGGCAAGGGTTACCTGCAGCGTTCCTTTAGCGTCTTTGCCAAGAGCTCTGGACCGCCACCTCCTGTGTGATCTTTTTTCCTTTTTGGGACTTTCAAAAGCTCCACCCTTTGTTTTAAAACAGGAAAGAGAGCACAGACAGTAGATGCACCAAACCAACAGGGAAAGACACACCAGAGTGACCAACTCCATCCCCTTGAATCTGGCTGAAGCAACCAGCCAGAAGAACTTCCCTGTTAGTGCAAGGCTGGGAGGAGAGAGGAAAGCCTAAGGAGGAGAGAGGAAAGCCTAAGGAGGAGAGAGGAAAGCCTAAGAGTGCCAGCAGGCAAACAGAAACGGGCTCTGGCCGACCTGGATGGCATTGATAGCTGGTGCCGAGCACGTCCGGTGCAGGATGTCCATACTTTGCAGGAGCTGGCTCATCTCCACCAAGTAGGCGTGACAGTGCGCCAGGTCTGCAGGGGGAAACAAGAGGAAAAGTAGGAGCTACTTGCCTTGTATTCACACTTCACTGTACTAGTGACAGTCATTTTTCTCATTTATCTATATTTGCTCTTTCATATGGAAAGCTAGGAAATTGTACTTCCGTCTTTATAGGAGAGGCAGTAGACTTGTGGTTAAGGGCATAGATCTAGAGAACCAGGCTGCCTCAGTTTGAATGTACTTAACGAACTGAATCGTGGCCAAATTACATAACTTCTTTGGGTCTCAGTTTCCTCACAGGCTTCCCAGGTGGCACTAGTGCTAAAGAATCCACCTGCCAATGCAGGAGATGGGCGTTCAATACTTGAGTGGGGAAGACCCCTGGAGTAGGAAATGGCAACTCACTCTGCTATTCTTGCCTGAAAAATCCCATAGATTGGCAGGCTACAGTCCATGAGGGGATAATGATATTCTGAGCTCACAGGACAGTTGAGTCAAATAAGTTGATAAATGCTGAGTACTTTTATTGCTCATATGTATTGACAGGGCAACATTTTATGGCCCCAGATGTGATCCTATCTGCATTCAACAGAGAAAAATGCAATTTTTCAGGCATCTTTCTCTGATAGGGGTTCTTAATCATGGTTACATTTTAAAAATCAACTGGTGAGGTTCTTAAAATTACCTATGTCACAGTCTCATCCCTGGTCAATTAAATTAGAATACTCCCAACCTCATTGATGCTTCTTTTTTAGTTCCATAGGTGATTCTTAACTAAGGTTGAGAACACTAAGCTTCCGTATAGCAAGAGTGGCTCCTTAGCAGAATCAGTTTGGAAATTGCAAAAAACTAGTGATGCCAGGGCCCCACCCTGCACTGACTTAAAGGGATTCTCTGGGAGAAGGGCCTGAGCATGGGTGTCCTGGCATTTTACAGCTCTCTTGCAGTTCTAATGTGCAGCCAGGGTAGAGAACATCTGTTTGGCGAGGAATCTCCATTTGATTCACCCACTCACCTCTGGGCAGTGATTTATAAGTTCTTGGATGTGCATCAGAACCATTTTTGGCACTTAAGCCCTGGATTCTGTGATTTAGCAGTCTATGTGGAAATTGGGCATCACTGCTTAAAGAACAGAAAAGGAAACCTACTCACACACACACCCAAGGGGAGACATAAAATCTAAAAGAGAGTGTCTTTTGTTTATCGTGAGCGCAGATCTTCATAAGCAAAACCTGACAGGGAACACAGACCAATCTAGAGGGAGAATATAAATTCACCTGGAGAATAAAGGAAATCAGGAAAACCAAAGAGCAGAAGTTTTCGACAGAAAGAAGCAGAGGTTTTGAGTCACTCTACCTTTGGAGCATTTTTCCATGTCCTCTGAAGACTGCAACCATAATGGAACTCGAGTCTCACCACCACAAGAAAATGATAAATTGCTTCCAGTTTGAAACGAATTCTGCTTTGATATACTGCTACGCTGTTCCACAGATGACAAAAGCACATTATAAATGAAAGCAGAGCCTGGTGGGAACACTTCAGGGTAAAGGATAATAAAGTGGGCTAGTTGCTAATGGACGCCATCTGCCCGTAGTGAGAAAGAAGCTTCTAGCAAAGCACTCCATCAGAGACCCTGAGAGCTCCAGCTGTCACCCGCTGTCACCCGCGTGGCCACCCCGTGCTACAGGCCCCTGAATTCTCCTCCTGCCAAATGATACCCATATGAAAGATGACACAAATGCTGGGGAAGACTGTGTGACTATAATGTATCTCCTGCATTTTACAACCAGAAAGCAAACTAAAGTCAAAGTGATGAAGGGAGAGTTAGGATGTTAAACCGCTCTGTGCATGCTCTTCTTCAGTTATGATCTCAGCATTAATAGATGCTCCTCTGGCCCTGGCTCTGACTGAGGGGACACACAGACAAATAAAATCCTAGATCAGACTCATTCTGCTCCTCCCTGTAAACTTCTTCTTCTTCAGACACTGCCCCCAAGAGCAGACTCCCCACCACAAAGCCACCTACTTCCTTTAGATTTATGATGGGCAAATCATTACCTTCCTACTTGAAATGGTGTCCACGGCCCCAGGACCAGAGTCTGTGACTGTAGATCCTGGGAAAAAATGATTAACTTCGTGCGGAAACATGGCGATTTCATTCTGACGGTACATTCTGTGGTGGCGGAGTTTGGATACCCACTCATCAAAGACGTCCTCTGACTTTACCTAGATTGTGTTGGGTCGAAAGGACACAAGAGTGTCACTCATCTAAGAAACAGTTAGTCATCCCACTGAGGTCATTCCTGGCACCTCTTCATGCTGACACATGCAGAACTGTGGAAGTACCAATTTGTTCACTTCGTTACATTCATGTAGTCTATGGAACAAGTCTATGGAGTAGGAGATGGAAAGTAAGAATGGTCTTTATAAACTCTGCATTTAAGCATTCTATGAAAGAGCCAACTGTTATGCTATTATTAAGACATATTAAGCAAAAACAAGTTGAAATTTATATTTATCTATCTCTTACAAGAAGAAAAAAGAATTAGAAAAAAGGATATTTATCCATCTCTTAAAGCAGTTCCAAGTTCTCCTATCCGTTTCTCATATCCCCACTGAAAACATTATACCATTTTTTATTAATAAAAAACCTCTTTTCTAATTCAGACTTTTCAGATCAATCTTCTTTGAACTGGAGAGAATGAATACATTCTTCTTGAAATATTTAACCTTGTTCATCTTCTCTGATAACGACATGTTAGTGAGGAATACATGTTAATGAATGTGAGATTATTTACAAGAACATTTCTCTCACTCTTAGAAAACAAAAATCTGATAAAGTATTATCAGTGATTTCCAGGATTTTTCAAACACACAAACTTTTAGCCATTCTCTCCATGACTGACTATCAATGTATAATTTCTATGAAGAGTAATGTTTGTATGTAGTAATTTTTATTATAAAATACATCAAATGTGCATAAAAGTACTAAAAAGAATATATGAAGCACCTATGTACCATAAATATCTCTTAATAGTCAATACTTCTGTGTCTGTCTGATGGTGCATTAATACTTTCAAAATGAAAAGTGATAGACATCTATATATGAGAAAACAGAGACTCATGAAAAGGGAATATAAATGACTCCAAAAGAATACTCAGTAGGTTAACTTCCAAGAAGAAAAATCCAGGTCAATTCAGTTAAAATCTTCACTAAAGCTGTTACTGAGAGCAAGGATGTGGAAATAAATGTCAGCAATATCCTTCATTTAGGAAGTGTTTAGTTGACATCTATATTAGTTGTGTTGGTCAGAAATACACACAAGACTTGAAACCCCACCAGGTTCTACTGGACATGCCATTTACAGGTAGAAGCAACACAGACTCACATCTACTTGTCTTCTTTAAATTATGTTCTTGAAATGTACTTCATTTCCCAGACCTTGCTACTGGGCATTTTATAGGAATCCTGTGTCATTCTTTGCACTAGTCTGCTATCAGAGGCCATTAAAAATCAGTGCCCAGAGCATTCCTCTTGACCCATTTTTTAACTGGGTTAAACGAGGCAGAAGAACAAAAGCACTTTCTTAAATAACTGACCAGGGTTCTGCATTAGCCCCTCAGGCAGTCACAGGACTGCAGGTGCACAGCTACGTAACTCTCTGCTGCCCAGACCCCCTTCTGTGATAAAGGGAGAGACTGGGACTGGGTGGCTCACATTAGAAACTGCCCAACTCTGAGACCATCAGCCAGGACCTCAGATAAGTCCACACACTCGCTCTCACAGGCATAACTGATGGTCAGAATGGGCAGGAAACACAAACAGAACTGAATCAACACAGAAATATTAACCAGCACTTATCACGATGTTAGTATTTGATGTCTGTCGAGGCGTTCTAGTTCTTTAAAACTTAGGAATTAGTCATTGCTTTTACTCTGTTAACTAGCATAAATTATTTGAGAGGAGGTTAACCACTGAAGTGGTAAACCTTCAAAGATTTTTTTAAAAAATATTTTTTAAAAAAAGATTATAGGTCTCTCCTTTGATTCACATTAGTTATTCTTAGTCAGGGGTATTGTGACCACCCCAGGGGATGTTTGATGACATCTGCAGACATTTGGGGGTTGTGATAATTAGAAGAGGGCTGTTACTGACATCTACTGGGTGTAGGCCAGGGCATCCTACAATGCACATGACAGGCCCCATGGCAAAAAAGTTTCCAGCCCACCCTCCAGATGTGCTGAAGGTGAGAAACCCTGCTCTAAACAATTATTACACCCATAAGCACAGGGGCTTAGGCTTAAAAAACAGTATAGATTTGACTGTCCTGGGCAGTCCATCAACTACATGTATGTGCTAAACATGTATTTGCCCAAGTGCCACAGACATGTCACGGGGAGGACAGGGATACAGTAAGATGTGAAGATCATAATCTCATGCTTTAATTTTCCCAACTCTCAGCCCCCACTCCCAATATTCCAAGTAATCTGTCCAAGTAAGAAAGGACTCCTGCGTTTTCTCAATTAATTTATAACCCTCAGGTAACACCTAATAATTATATATAATAAATGAACCTATTGAGCTTACAGGGGGTCAGGCATTACACCAAGTTTTCTACATTCAGCTCCACGGGATGAGCAAAGTAGTTCCCATTGTGGGTGCGAGAAGTGGTGAGAAAACTAAGACTTTCAGAGATTCAATAATTTGTCAAAAGCTGAGAGCAAGTAAGTAGTCAGGTGTTCAAGATCTGAACCAGATCTGGATCTCCAAAGCTCTTGCTTCATGCTTTTAATTATCTATACAACCTGCAGCAGAAGGGGCAGAAGAATGGAGTGAAGCACTCCATTTCAGACACACTATTTAGAGACCCGTCCTTTAGGAGAAAAATCACTGTGGTATGAGAATTTTAATCCTTATAAAGTTAGTTGATGTTGTAAG
Organism: Madoqua kirkii; assembly: GCA_006408675.1. Lineage (NCBI taxonomy): Eukaryota > Metazoa > Chordata > Mammalia > Artiodactyla > Bovidae > Madoqua > Madoqua kirkii. The sequence continues at coordinate 10,603 of SJYC01014226.1, forward strand.
CCAGAGCTTCACAGACTAAAGATCATATTATATTTCAGGAAACATATTTTATTCTATGGCAAATGGTTCTTCACTAAAGATGGTACTGCCTGGGAGTAGAGAGAGTTTGTATTTGAAAACATGAAGGGTTTTTTTTAGGTTACTGATGTCACAGTCACAATGGAGGATGGATATGAGGGAGAAGAGGGAGGATGTTGAATTTATTTAAGAGAGTCCCAGTGTGAGAGACTCTCCTACACAATGAAAAACGGTCCCATCCAGATAGCAATAGCATCCTTAGAAATACTTTCCTAATGAAGATCTTCTACACATTGGCTGGATGTTCTGAAATTTAAAAGGCATCACCAGTGATACTGTAACTGACGATTCCTTTGCAGCATGAAGGATCTGTGCAAAGGGAGACAGACCTGGGCAGCAGTCTCACCTTCAGATGGTAAATGTGCTCCTCGGTATCCAGGTCTATGCACTTGGATGACTTCTTCACAGACATCACCGAGAGCCCGACGTCGATGCAGCCGTGCAGCTTCTCTCTCTCTATCTGCAGAGGCACAGAGGGGCCCCCATGAGAACCGCAATGTTAAAAACCACTGGAACATCCTTGACCCTTCTTTCCCTCTCCCTCCCCTTCCACACCCACTAATAGTAAACACAACAGCCACACTTCTCCAGCACTTAGGGTGAGCCAGTGCTGAGCTGAGTGCTGTGCATGCGTCATCCTACTTAACCTAAAGGGGAGACTGGACTGCAGAGGGTTAAGTAACAAGCAGAAGGTAAGGAAAGCCGGAAGTGAGCCCTGTGGATTGACTCCCACAGCAGTGAATTCACCTGTTAATGGCACTGCTTCCTGCAGGATTTCTGGGGTCTAAATTCATTTGGAAGTGATTTTAAAAGAGGACTACTTTGTTTTCTACCTCTGTGACTCTATTTCTGTTTTGTATTAGTCTCATTTGTACTCACTTTTTGGATTCCACATATAAGCAATATCATATGATCACGATATTTGTCTTTGTCTATCTGACTTACTTTACTCAGTATGACAATCTCTAGGTCCATTCATTGGCTGCAAATGGCATTATCCCTTTCTTTTTCATGGCTGAGTAATATGGTTACAAGGAGGAAGTGTGGGGGGACGGGAAATTGGGAGGTTGGGACTAACATATACACTATATATAAATAACTAGAAAGAACCTACTGTACAGCCAGGGAACTCAATACTCTGTAATGACCTATGTGGGAAATAGAATCTACAACAGTATGGGTGCATGTCTAACTGATTCCCTGTGCTGTACAGCAGAAACACAGCATTATAAATCAACTATACTCCAATAAAAATTAATTAAACAAAAATTTTAAAGCTGAATAAAACATAAAAATTAAAAGAGGAGTAAGGAAGCTAAGACAGGCCACTGTGGGTCAGGCACCATGGCACGTTTCTGCAGGCACCCCTACAAGGTGAGCACCGGGAGAGAGGCGGGGAGAGGAAGGCAGGAGGAGAGAAGTGCTGGGTGAGAGGGGGACTCCCGTGCAGGTAGGACCAGCAGTTATCTGGAGCCCTGGTGGGCTGTTTGCCTGGTGTCCACACACAGGGGAATCTCCTGTCACCTTCACCAAGGACTTTCCCCACTAAACCCCTCAGTCCCCATAATAGTGGGAGGACACGTCCTGTGTTTTGTTCCTGTTACCTCGCTAGGAAGAAGTCTGTCCCCACTCAGAGAACCCCATAGTACAATCCTAAGACCAGAACCCACAGCTGGATGCCCAGTAGAGTATTGAGAGGGGCCCTCACACCTCCACTTGGTGGGTGAACTGAGCCCACGCAGAACCTAGAGAGGAGACAGAAGGGAACAGGCACCTCTGTTCTCTGAGAGAGAAACACCACCACCCTCATGGTTTCCAGCTAGGAAAATGCAATCTCAAATGTACTGTCTCATCCTTCAACCACTGTGTGCGTACTCAACCGCTCGGTTAGGTCTGACTCTCTGCAGCCCCATGGACTGTAGCCCACCAGACTTCTCTGTCCATGAGGATTCTCCAGGCAAGAATGCTGGAATGAGCTGCCATTTCCTCCTCCAGTAATCTTCCTGACCCAGGGATCAAACCTGGGTGTAGGCACTGCAGGCAGATTCTTTACCGATTGAGCCACTAAATTGTACAGTTGCCCAGTCGCATCTGACTCTTTGCGACACCAGTGGTTAGATGCCATGAATAGGTGGCAATGCCTTAACCATATGCATGTTGTCAGGCTCAAGAGCCTCTTCCATCCTCATCAAGGGGAGCGCCAACCTTCTCTCCTTTCATACAACATGACTGAAGTGAAGTGAAGTCGCTCAGTCGTGTCCAACTCTTAGCGACCCCATGGACTGTAGCCTACCAGGCTCCTCTGTCCATGGGATTTTCCAGGCAACAGTCCTGGAGTGGATTGCCATTTCCTTCTCCAGGGGGTCTTCCCAACCCAGGGATCGAACCCAGGTCTCCTGCATTGTAGACAGACGCTTAACCATCTGAGCCACCAGGGAAGTCTACAACATGACTAGCCCTGGAGAATTCTTCCAATAGCATGCTGGATTAACAAGACCACTTACGTCAGTTTGGTTCTTGGCATATTTCAAGATTCCTTTGTCCAGATAGAAGAATCTCTGTGGGGAACAAAAGTAGAATTCATGAAAATATTCTATTTAAATGTCCTTCTCTTGGTCTCCTTGCTCAGCCTCAAGTTAAACATATGCGCCTAAGAACAGGGCCTGAGTAGGGAATGTGGGTGCAAACAAAAGTGAGTCCCAGGCCAGTTCTTACCTTATGCCAGCCTTTCAAGGGCCATTTTCTCTTTTTCAGCAAAAATCCTTTCTGTACTGGTGGTTCTTGGGTGTAATTCATCTCTCCCCTCAGTCCTTCCACCACTTCCCAGCTGTCCTGTTCCAATGAAAGAGTTCATGCTCAATGATTATCTTTAAATGATTATCAGGCCCAATATATACATATATATCCAATAGTAACATTAAGAAGCACTTAATCCCATTTGTAAATCTATCCAAGATGATGAGATTGGCTGGGTGTGCTGGGGAAAAGAAATCCAGGCTTAATTTATATACAGTTCTTAGACTTTATAGATTTAATGCTACCATTTAGTGGCACAAATTTGTCTGTTTTTCAGGAGCTCTTTCTCAGAAGGGAATGTCTCTTCCTCTTCTGGTGCTTGAACCTTGACAACCACAGCTAAAGGTAAGGATTTTGCTGTAAATTCTATCTTTGTTCCCTTGGCATCATCAGTTATTTTCACTCACTACTAGACTTCAGTCTAAATTTGAACCCAAAGCTATAGACATCAAGATGAAAACTGGGCAGGAGGGATGGGGTGGCTGAGAAAATTGGCCCCAAAGCGTGAGACTGCATTGTGTTGGTAAACATGATGAGTTGTTTGAAATAATGATTTAGGCACACTATCCTCAAATTCTAGGCATTTAAATTGTTGGAAATCTTGAAGCGTCAAAAAGGTGGTTCTGCAACACATATTTGCATCCTCTTTTCCCAGAAACTTTGTTTTCTCTTCCTTTCTTTTGTTTAAAAAGCTTGGGGTGGGGGCAGTGTGGAGGAGGGCACAATTATTGCTCTACTAAGCTGTCTGCAATATGGGGGACAAATAGTTATCATAATAAATCTCTCACTGTCAGCTGTTTAGATTATTTCAAATTGCCTAAAAAATAATTTTAAAAGGAATACTAAAGAAAAACACTAATAAGCTCTAAAAAGTTATTTTCAAATGCTTGAAAATACAGATATTCATTGCAAAATTATCCCAAGGTAGACCAAAATTGGCAACACTTCAGTGGTTTTTAAATTTTTTATTGTTATTATCTTTTGTTGAGAATAACATACATGATATGTACAAATCTTAAGACTGCAACTTGAAGAATTTATAAACCTATACCTACCATCCAGATCAGAGAGAAAACATTTTTAACGCAGGATATTTTAATTTTGACAAGCATGCCTTTCCCCTCCTCAGGTTTACTGAGCTATTCCTGACCGATAATATATGAAGCTTTAAGATGTACAATGAGGTGATTTGCTACACTTTTAATCCCTCACATAATTACTGTTTGTGTGTGTGCATGGTGATTACATTTAAGATCTACTCTCTTAATGACTTTCAAGTTAATTATAGTCACCAAGCTATCCACTGGCTCCTCAGAGCATATTCATCTTACGGCTGGGAATTTGTACCATTAACCAGTATCTCCCCATTCCCTCCGCCCTCCACCCCACCCTGGCAGCCACCATTCTACTCTCTCCTTCTATGAGCTCCACATCTTTAGATTCTGAACATAGTGAAAACATGCAGCATTTGTCTTCCTCTGATTTATTTGCCTTAGCATAATGCCCTCAAGATCCATTCACGTTGTCATAAAAGGCAGGGCTTTTTAATGGCTGAATAGCATCCCATTGTATGTGTATGTATGTACATATATGGAATATATGGATGCTTACATTTCCATGGGATACATATACATCTCACATTTTCTTTGTCCACTCACTCATCCAGTGAGCACTTAGATTGTTTCCATGTCATGGCTATTGTAAACAATGCTGCAATAAAAACTGGGGCACAGATATCTCTTCAAGAGACAAATGTGTCATCTGGCCAAATTTCATGTTGAATAACTTGCTCTTAGTCAAATCTCCAGCCCACAGAAAGTGGTACAGACAGAGGCCAGAGGGGTTGAGAGATGGACCTTAATAACCTGGGAGCAGAAGCAATTAGACCCAAGTCCTAGAAGAAAGACAGGGAGGGCGTGGAACCACAGGCAGTCCTGGGTGCTCCGGCTCAGTTTCCGTGATGTCCTCAAGTTCAATACATGAAACACACCAGGTGGCCAGAACACTTTCCTATTTTAGTGGCTGAACTCCCTTTGTATAACCGTCCCCAAAGATCTGCCTTAGGTCTGATTGCATTTTACTATGAATAAGGCTAAAGCTACATCCCAGAGTTTTGAAACATAGCATTGGTATTCCAGTATCTGGAGTTGTAAAAGTTGAATTCTTCAACAGAAAAAGCAAAACTTAGACTCAACGCTTAAATTAGGACTTTTCCAGAAAGGTAACAGTTTCAAATGAAATTCTTTATAGCAATTATTACTAATTATTTAAAGTCACTTAAATTTTTAAAAAGTCACTTACTTACATTCAGACAATCAATAGAGAATGCATAATATTAAGTAATGAGAAGCCACACACACACACAAATATTCTGCTCACATTTATTAAAGCTCAAAAAACCAGTCCTCAAAAAGTGTCTTGCCTGTCAAGATTTTAATGAATCTTTAAAATCATCAAGTTAAAAATGTCACCTCTTCTAGGAAGCCTTCTTCAGAAGAAAGTACTATTTCATCCCTAGAAACTCCACAAGTATTTCATCGTCCCTCTCACTTACTTATGATAGTATATGCGAGGTTTTTCTCATCCCTACATGAATAATAGACTCTTTGAGGGTGTGAACTGTCTAGTTCACTTTTGATTTCCTCATATGCCTAATCTGCTGTCCAGTAAATACTATGCATCTGATTGACAAACGGATAAACCTGGTCCTGGAATAAGGCTGCAAACAGATTAATGCTTGCACCTGAAGTGTACCAAGAAAGATCTGTATAGTCAAATCTATGATTTTTCCAGTAGTCATGTATGGATGTGAGAGTTGGACCATAAAGAAGGCTGAGCACTGAAGAAAATTGATGCTTTTATCTGTGGTGTTGGAGAAGACTCTTGAGAGTCCCTTGGATTGCAAGGAGATTAAACCAATCAACCCTAAAGGAAATCAATCCTGAATATTCATCGGAAGGACTGATGCTGAAGGAGCTGAAGTTCCAATACTTTGGCCCCCTGATGCAAAGAGCTGACTCATTAGAAAAGGCTATGATGCTGGGAAAGATTGAAGGCAGGATGAGAAAGAGATGACAGAGGACAAGATGGTTGAATGGCATCACTGACTCAATGGATATGAGTTTGACCAAGCTCCGGGAGACAGTGAAGGACAGGAAGCCTGGCATGCTGCATGGGGTTGCAAAGAGTCAGACATGACTGAGCAACTCAACAGCAACAACAATACCTCTGGGCCAAATGACTCTTTACAAGTCAAATACAGCACAATCACACTTGAGAAGGAAACTTGAGAAAGGAGGTGTCATTGTTAAAGGAAAATCTAAGGCTCAAAATTCTTTGAAAAGCACTGCAAAGAAATCAAGCTCCTTTGCTTTGCTTAAGACTCCCAGGCAGCACGCAGAGTGCTAATACCAAGATGTGCTAGACCATCATGCACTTTTGCTCAAGACATTCAGTTGTGCAAAATGTGAATGCCAAGAGGGATTAGATGTTACTTCATACTTCACAAAACTGGAAAAGAAAAAAAAAATGGAATGAGATCATGCTTGTTTAAAAGCTAACAAGGATTAAATTTCAAAAAATGTTTCAAGGATTCATGTTAGAACTAGATTTCTCCTGAACTGAGATACAATATACATCTAACAATGGGCATGTGTCGGGGCAGGGGATCAGATTTGGTTTGTTGACTCTTAAATAAGCCAGACAGGGTTCACATTTATTACTACAAAACATCATCTTTTCCCCCCACTTCATCTTCTACCTGGGCTCAGGAGATGAACTCTTACTAGGTTGGAAGAGGCAGATCGAAAGAATTTAAGAAAGTGAAGGCTCTCCTTGACAGAGGGAGACAGCAGTGCCAACGCCAACGCCTTTTCTGGCTCAACCTCCCAATCCTCCCCCTTCAGCTTCCTTATCTTTCACCATCCTGAAGTCACGAGGCTGAAATCTGAGAGCCAGCATCCAGCCAGTGGTTCTCAGTGGTTCTCAGCACTGTTCCTTCAGGCTGTGAAACCTTGGGGACATTTTTAATTGTCAAAGTGATGGGGTGGGGTCTCTAGCATCTGATGGCTGGGGACCTGGGATGTTGCAAGTCCTGAAATGCCTCAGTCTTGCACAATAAAACAAGTTGTCCCAACATCTGCAAGAGTTTTCAAAGTGCACAGTGACATTTTCACAGGTGAAACCTGGTTATACTTGTCAAAGTGTTTTCGCATGCTCTTTAGCACACTCTGAATTCTTGGGGATGCAACTACTAAGTCACAGATAAGACCGTGCTTTCTCCTGTTTGGGCTTTACCACCTTTTTGCAGAATCCCTGACATCAGTGACAGACGTGTCACTTGTGTTTTATGAGTTATTAATGCATCTCTGTGGGCCTTTATTAGCAGCTATCACCCCATGTATAGAGGTATCTGACTACTCCATTACATCTTCTAGTGTAGTCATGTCTGGGCTTTCACATATTGTAATGTACACCTTAACATTAATCACTTTCTCTGAAGTCACCTTTCTTTATAACAAAGCACTTTGTTAACATTTTCAGAGTTATGTGTGCAAATATATTACGTGAAAAATCAACTTCACTTGAGTGTAAAAGGTTCATGGAAATATTGGTCACAAAAGGGGACATTAGTATGATGGGGTTAAAAATCACTGCTGATCTTGACACCAATTCTGTGAGGAGGAATACCAGGCCAGGGAACAATGTAGCAAAATCACTTTGAAACTATAAGGGCTTGATCATTTTCACAAGTCAGTCCTTTTGGTTTCATCTTCAAAGTGTATATCTTCCATGTCCCTTTCCCTGTTTACCACCCACCACTCCATCAAACCTCACTTTCTAAGACTCCCCACATCTATGATACCCCATCAGGTCCCATCCTCGATGCAATGAAAAAATGAATACAACATATCTGTCATTTTCACTTCTGTGGCTTACTCGTATTATTCCAGCCTCCCAGAATCTTCTCATGCTTTTTTCCAGCCATACAAAAGCTTCAAGATTTTAGCTGAGTGTCTATCTCTTTCCATGAAATTCCTAAATTACCCAAACTACATCAATCATGTATTGCTGTAAATTATAGCAGTGTTATTGTCCATGGGTTCCCCTGATAGCTCAGCTGGTAAAGAATCCACCTGCAATGCAGGAGACCCTGGTTCGATTCCTGGGTCAGGAAGATCCGCTGGCGAAGGGATAAGGGATAAGCTACCCACTCCAGTATTCTGGGCTTCTCTGGTGGCTCAGCTGGTAAAGAATCTGCCCGCAGTGTGGGAGCCCTGGTTCTATCCCTGGGTTGGGAAGATCCCCTGGAGAAGGGAAAGGCTACCCACCTAGCCTGGAGAATTCCATGGACTGCATAGTCTATGGGGCCGCAAGAGTAGGACACGACTGAGCGACTTTCACTCACTTTCCCAAACACAGTTTTCTCCATTATTAACATCTTGTATTGGTGTGGCACATTTTTTATAAGTAGATGAACCACATCATTATTGACTAAAGTCCATAGCTTATACTAGGGAGTCACTCTTTGTGGCATACAGTTCTAAAAGTTCTGTCAAACACATAATGATAATTTTATTATATTCACCATTATAATAACAAAATAGTTTCACTTCCCTAAAAATCCACTTCCCTTAACTTTCATCTCCTCTCTTAACCTTCTTTGGAAACCAGTATTTATTGAATGTGGAAACCAAGGAAGAGAGAATTAAGTAACTTCCCCAATGTTGTAGTCAATGGACTGCAAAATCTGTATTTTCAATCATTCTGCTACATACTGTAGCACACTGTACATTGTACTGTAATTTAAATATGCATATTCTAATGATAAATCAGGAGTAAATGCCTTGGGGCGGCAGTTGGGGAGGGAGTGGGGGAAGTGGTAGCTAAATTCAAGATCCAAAGGCATCTGAAAGAGTTAAGAAGCCCCGCCCTATGGGTAGAGACAAGCGGGGCTGGGATCCTCAGCAGAGCTGCCAAGTCACCCATCCTTCATCCTCCTGAATGGGGTGGGAAATCTGCCTGTGGGATTTAATGCTGTCAAGGCTTTGCTCAATCCCTTTCTTACGCCTGCCCCACCTGCTCCTCAGCCCAATGCATTCTCACTTAGTCCCATACTACCTCCTCCTTGGGACAGAAACTGTCTTCCTTCTCAGCACTTACACTTGCACTTGTCTGTCTCCCTGGCTAGAATGTGAATACCATGAGGACCAAAACTGGGGCTTATTTCTTACAGTCTCACTACCTGTGACACAGAGGCCCTAAATAAATATCTGCTGAACCAATGAGTGTGAGGAGCAACGGGCTATAAAAAGGGCCCCCACACAGAGCCCTGGGGGTCAGGGACCATAATAAAATGAACTGGATGGGAGTGAATTGGAGTCCAGGACAAAAAAAGCAGAGACAGCATATTGAAAAGCAGAGACATTACTTTGTCAACAAAGGTCCGTCTAGTCAAAGCTATGGTTTTTCCAGTGGTCATGTATGGATGTGAGAGTTGGACTATGAAGAAAGCTGAGCACCGAAGAATTGATGCTTTTGAACTGTGGTGTTGGAGAAGACTCTTGAGAGTCCCTTGGACTGCAAGGAGATCCAACCAGTCCATTCTGAAGGAGATCAGTCCTGTGTGTTTATTGGAAGGACTGAGGCTGAGGCTGAAACTCCAACACTTTGGCCACCTCATGTGAAGAGTCTATTCATTGGAAAAGACTTCGATGCTGGAAGGGATTGGGGGCAGGAGGAGAAGGGGACAACAGAGGATGAGATGGCTGGATGGCATCACCGACTTGATGAATGTGAGTCTGAGTAAACTCTGGGAGTTGGTGATGGACAGGGAGGCCTGGCGTGCTGTGATTCATGGGGTCTCAAAGCATTGGACATGACTGAGTGAACTGAACTGAACTGAAAGGCTCCAGGAGGTAGGGTGTGGCTTCCCCCATGCCTCACGCCCTCTGTGACCCAGAAAGAGGCTGCACACCTTGAGCTGAGTGCCCTGAGATGAATGGCGTGGGTGGACCCATGCCCTCAGGATTCACGGCCCTGCTGACTTAGCCACCGCAGCTGGGCTGATGTCCTGCCCTCAGGGTGTCAGGCTTAGAGCTCCCTGTGACTATCAGGTGGAAAGAGAAAAAGGACAGGCTGGGGGAAGCAGCTTCTTAAGGTCTCTGCCTAAGTTTAACTGAAGTCAGTCTGGCACTGTGATCTGGCATTAAATTCAGTCTGTTTTACTGAATGTCTGGAAGTACCAAATATAGAAAGCTGCTTTGTGGTGGGAAAGGCAGCTAAGCATTTATTCGTGCTCATTAGCTGGCAAAGTTCATTTCCATACTGCTGAGTACACGGACTGAAAGCGTTTCCCTCCAGCACAGCTGTTTCCACAGTGCACATCTCCTCTGCACCTTTCAAATGCTGGCTTCTCAGTCACTGCCCTTGCAGTGATGTCAGAAATAGAAAACCATTGAAAACCTTCATTCTTCCTGCAGCTGAAGAGTGTTGTGGAGGGAAGTTTTGTGGTTGCCTCTATCTGGCGTGACTGGAAAGTGGGTTGTTTTGATTATTTAGTCTGTTAATCAGGTTTTTTACATCACAAGGCAACCCCCAGTCTTAAACCATGTGGTGCATACTTTAACATGACTTGAAAGGCATGAGTAATCTTCTAAAGCCTCAGGATCATATATTTTATGACTGTACTATGAACACCTGGAAATCCTTGGCAATAGATTTCCAGCTAATATAGTAAGAGCTTCAACTGACGTCAGACCAATTCTGGACTTGTATTTCTATATCACTGAGACTTGGAGTTGTTGCTTCTTGTCACTTGTTTCCTCCTCAACTAAGCTTTTTCGAACATCACAGGCCTGATGGAGTAATTAAGAGAACAGAGTTGGGAGGTCAGGTGGGGTTATGTGATGTAATGCAGTGCTTCTCAACTATAACGAGTATACCATTCACCGAAGACCTTGTCGAAACACAAGAGTTCAGGTTTGTAGAGCTGGATCGAGGCCCAACCTTCTGCACCTGCACAGGTGAGGCTGTTGTTTCTGCTGTTGCATGACAGGTCCACTCTCATACTCTAGACCAGCACACTTACACAGTGCTGTATGTCAACTGTGTCTCAATAAAATTGAAGGGAAAAATGCTCCATGGTAGATATGAATATGTTAACCAAACCAATGAAGCGAGTACAGTTATTATCTGTCAGGAAGTGTGCTAAACCACCGTATGTGCATTACTGCACTTAATCTTTGCACAATCTTGCAAGGTCGGATTTATTCATATCCAACTTGAAGAATTGAGATTTGACTCGATAGACTCTGAGTGTAAAACCAGGACCTCTGGTAAGAATTATAAGGCCCTGGATTCCAGCTCTGCATAAAGGATGACTGTCTGATTATCTCATAGTTAGTGCTATGAAAAATAATGGAAACAAGGGCTATAAAAGAGTCAGTTCCTCAATCACTGGGGAGTTTCGTCAAAGGCTGGCAGGGGTGCTACCGAGGGATTCAACCACAGAGTTTCTCTGCTCAAGATCCACTCTGGACAAGATGACCTACAAGTGTATTAGAGTTCATCCAAAGCCATTGCCTCCCCTAAACTCAGCACTACTTTCTTCCCAAGCAGAGTCTGCCTCTGACAGCGCATTCCAGCACTTAGCACCCATGTGTATTGACTAACATGACAGGACAACTCTGTCCACCCACGGGACTCAAGAGTCTGCTGAGTTTTTTCCAGGGAGTACAGTAATGATTTGTTATTCCCTATAGAGTCATGAAATATTTCTTTTTAAACCCCAGAGTTTAAAGGAGAAATGTGGAAGGTATCTACCTGGGTCTCATTTTAGAGATGAGGAATCTAAGAGAAATGATCTTCTCAGACCACGAAAATGAGTAAAGGACTTCTGAGGACCAGAACTCAGCCCACTGACTCGGACTCATTACCTTTCCTCTACCCCTTCTGAGGAATGGGCTTGTTTGCACAGTTGCAGTCAGCCTAGTGTAGGAGATGCTGCGGGAGCTCACCATGAGGACATGTGATACCAGGGAAAATCTCTAAGGGGACTCTTCTGTGAGTGGGGCTGGACCAGAGGCACAAAGGTGGGAAGACTTCTGCGTGGTTTTATTTGAAATACCTCCTAGCACTGTTCAATATTTTATCTTTAATTTTTTTAAAAAATCATGCTTTTTTGGACTTAGCAAAGAGATCTCCACTTTGATGTCTGAGCCCTGGAGAGAAACACAGACACTCTGTATTCAAATAGAACACTTCTGTATTCTAAAGACGGGCAACCACGCTCCTTCAGAAAACTCACTCCATTGCTGGATGGCACTAGCTGATAACTGTGTTTTCTCTTCCAGCTCACCCAAAGCTATTTTTTCAGAGCTAATTGAAATTAATCAAAGTAGAAGTACATTCTGACTAATTAATGCATACATGATTTAAAAATTATAGGAGAAGGTGCCATATGTTTAGCACAAGAAACATCCTTATCCTTGATCCAAATCATTAGTGACTTTCTTTCATTGTTCTATATAAATAACTGACTCATCATGAGAACCTGGCATCAGGTTAAGATCCCAGAGAGCCTTATGAATCAAAGAAGGATCAGCTTTTTTGTTAAGTAGGTTATATTCTACTTACAACTGAGCTTCTTTTTAACAGGGCAGTCTCAAAGGTCTAAGGTTAGCACCAGGTAATAAGATGCAAAAATGTGAAACCAAGTGCTAGCCTCCAAAAAGTTAATAGACATTAAAAATGAAGAAACACCACAAGGTTGAAGCCTTGTAAATGCCAAATGGGAGACACATATAAACCCGCTACAGATTCCTGTTCCCAGGCAGGCATGATCTCACGTGGGGCTGGATCCACCTGAGTGGATGACTTGAGCTGGAACATGAAGAACACCCACAAAGAGTGACAAGCAGGGTTTCTGAGGCCACCCTGACAAAGTGCCATGACCTGGTGTCTTAAAACAGCAGAAATCTGTCCTCTCACAGTTCTGGAGGCTGGAAGTCCAAAATTAAGGTGTTAGCAGGGCTATGCTCCCTCCAGAGGCTCTGTGGAGAATGTGTGTCTTAACGTGAGCAACTGCAACAAAATGGCACAGACTGCGAAGCGAGCCCAGGTCACGGGGCCAGCAGATGCAGTTCCTGGGAGAACCCGCTCCCTGTCCCAGAGACGGCTGCCTTCTTGCTGTCCGCTCCCATGGCAAGCGGCTCTGCTGTCGTCCCTTTCTCATAATGGTATTAATCCCAGCGTGAAGGCACCACCCTCATCTAAGCCTAATTACCACCATCACCTCATCTAAGCCTAATTATCCCCCACTTCAAAATGCCATCATGTTGAGGGTTAGGGCTTCAACATATGAATTGGGGGCAGGGGAGTGAGGAGACACAGATACAAACATTGTAAGAGTGTTTCCTGACTCTTGCAGTCTCCAGGAGAATCAGAATTCTTTGACTGGTAGCCCCATCACTCCAGTCTCTGCCTCCATCTTCTTATACCTGCCCCTACATGCCTATCTTTTTTCTGTGTGTTTCCTATGAAGACACTGGTCATTGAACTTGGGTCATTAAGCCAGGATGCTCATCTCAAGATTCTTAAGTTATGTCTTTTATCAAATAAGATAACACTGACAGGTTCCAAGGACTAGGATGTAGATATATCTTTGGGGGAAGGGGGAGAGACCATTTAGCCTATTACACAGAGCAAGAGGGACCACTCTGATGCTCGAGACTGCCAGGAAAGTGACTCATCTGGGGTGAGAACAGAGAGGTGATTTTGGTTGTAGGGGGAGCTTAGGTAAGGTGCAGAGGGAGACAAGCTGGACTCGATGGTAGGGCCAGGGTATGTGGGACCACAGAGAGATACGAGATTATTCCAGGGAAATCCCCTATCTTGCCTCTGTCCTATTTATTACATCTTACTTCTGCACCTTTAGTATTTTAATAGCATCATAGACTCAGACTTTCCTCTCTCTTGGCACGGGGCGGGGGACGGTTGAGTCAGTTTGTGTCACATTTGCCTCTATAGCTCTCAGAGATAAGTCCAGTAACTGCAAAACTAGTAAGCTGTGCTCTCAGCAAAAGCATCTGGGGCAGGTTCTGCCTTCCTGTAACTTGCACTATGACCAGGGCCAGTTGTGAATAAACACAATGATTCTCTTAAGGTTCCCCTTGTGGTTTCTACCAAACTCGTGTTTCTAAAACCCACCAAAATACATTTGCTCTGCTACTCTAGAATTGCAGATCAGTTTGCATGGTTCAGCAACTTCCAGAAGTGTTTGAATAGTTTGGTTTCTTGTGCTGTTCAGAGTGTGGGAGGCAGCTAACTGGCATATGAAGACATGCAAAGTGACAGGGAAATCCTGATTATTTAAATACATCATTTTAGCCAAAGTTTTCATTTCTTCCTATATCAAATGTTTGCTTTTTCTTTACAAGACTTAGGGTAGAAATCTAGAGAACTGAGTCTTGTATCTTTGCCCTTCCTATTTTCAGTGCATAATGTCACAACCATGGGTATGACCAAAGCCTAGGCTATAAGGAAAAAGTAAAATGCTCAGAAGGTGCAAAGGAGGGGATTCCAAAAAACTAACACGGAACTGTATAGATAATTATTTTTCTCTGTTGGAACCACCAGAAAAATAACAGCTCTAGACAAATAGACCTGGAGGATCCTTTTGATTGCTTCCCGCATCCGTGTTGTTCTTGCCACTGCATGTACAGAGGTTTTGGCTTCTGGAGGTTTGTTTAAACAACAATCATTTGTACACAGGACACAAAGAACTGGAATTAACTTCTAAAGAAGCCTTGTAGCATTAAAACAAGGCCAGTGTTCTTCAAATATATAGTTGCCTGACCCTCTAACACTTAGCTATGTAACTCTAAACCAGCAGTTAATTGGGCCATACTTTCTGAAGTGTAGAAAACTACAGACCTCATGGATTGTTTTGAGACGCCAAAGGAGAGTAGGAAAGGATGCTGTGAGCTCGAATGATGCTATCAGCTGCTATTAACTTCCAGAGTCCCTAGCTGATGCTGCTTCTCAAAGCAGCCTAGACAGGAGCCAGCCTGTCTGCCTCGCAGCTCAGAGGATGAGACTGGAAAGCAGAGCAGTCGCTGCAGTACTGCTCGAGGGCTCCTGGAACCCCTGCTTCTGGAAGGTGAATCTGCATCAAACCCTTACACAGCAATTACTATGCGCAGACTCTCTTCTAACTTAAACAACTGGCACAGCCTTATAAGAAACCGAGATACAGAAGGGTCAAGGACCTTGCCCAAGGTCAAACAGCTTACCAACAGTCTATGATTTAAACTCAGGCTATTTGCTCCCAAGCAGCTTCATGCTCTTTGCCCTTTATTTTCTGTGACCATCACAGAACAGTGTGATGCAATCACGCCACTCCCAAGCCACTCTTCCTTGAGGAGTCTTTCTCGTGGTGTTTATTCAGTCTATACTTACAAAAGACAGCAGGTAAATTTCAGCATCTAAAGACAATACAAATTAAAAGAAGCAAATGGGACTACATATTTTCAGTACCCCAATAGCTGAAATTACAAACACCTGAACATTATAGCTTTAATTCACTCTTGGCAAATTCTCTCCCATTCAACTCCTGTGTTTTAAGGGTTCTGGCACCAAGCCCAGCCAGTATGGGCTCCCTGGAGTGCAGCATAATCTAAGAGCCTGCATAAATAAATCCTCATCAGGTGACCCTGGGAGAGCTCAAAGTTCCACTTCAGATTACTCCAGGGACAAGAGGGCAACAAGAATAAATTGCATAATTGTATGGAGATTTATGTAGCAATAGACCTCTCTATTTCAAACCTCCTGCAATAATGAGTGAAGCACTTGTTAATTATTTTGGAAGGATTCATTTCCTGATTTCTTACACAGCAAATGCTACAAAACATTAAAAAAAAAAAATAACGGAAGCTATGTTGTCTTTATAATTCACAGTCTTCCCGATCAGAGCGATTTCTCATTTGTAGTGGTCTGTTCAGCTGTCCTGTCTTTAGTAGCTTCACATCCCCGCTCATGGTCTTTTAATAATAGGTTCTCAATGGATAATAAAGAAATAAAACTTAGGGCATGTAGAACTCTTTCAAAAAAGAGCAAAAAAAATAATAATAAAGGAGAAAGAGAGAGAAAAAAACCTATTCATTCAACTCTAGCACAATCTGGCTTCTGAAATGTGTTACTTTGAAAGTTCTAGGAAGGAAATGAAAGGGGGCAGTGGGAAAAAAACAGGAGGAAATTACTCATGTTTTACAAGTTTCGAAATAGCAATTCTCTCTCCCACTTAGACATCTCTTAGTATACGTACAGAGCTTTGTGAATTGCAGTCTTTCTACCTAGTAACCACATGCTTATTCACTCATTTAATCCACCCTCATCAAATGTCTAGCATGTGCTAGCTTAGGTACTTCATATTTATTACTTCACTTATATCTCAAAAGGAAGCAAAACTACCTATACATCACAGCTGAAAAAAAATCAAGGCTCAGAAGTTTTCTATTACATGGCAAGGTCATCCAGCTAGCAAAAAGTAGAGCCAATGTGAACGCAAGTCAGTTTCATCAAAGACAGTCTTCTGTTCCATACTTTCCAACAGAGCAGGTTGTTCGGAGAAAACATTAGAGATTTCATCACTTGCCATAAAAAAGAAAGACTCAACACAGAGATCTTTGTTCATTTTTTGAAATCTTTGTTAAGATGTCTGTCACTGGAAGGAGGGAGATTGGGAACGTGTAATTTTTTGCTCCTGTTCCACACGTGTCCCTGGCCATACATTCCAACCTGCCCTTGAGACAGGGATATTTGCTGCTGGTGTTCAGTAAATTCAGCCCAATAATTTGCAGTTGCTATGTACAAAGCCCCACGCTGCTGCCATGAAAGCTCAAAAGATGTGTAAATAAGACCCAGGACTCAAAGAACATATACTCATTCAACCAGTGAGAGGCGAGAACAGGGCTGTGTTAAGCATGGCATTAGCCAAACCGAAGGTTCTCAAACAGAACATCTGTAAAGGCTTCTCTCAACTCCTGTCTCTAGGCCTGACAGAACTGGGGTACCCTTTTTCTCTGTTCCTGTTTTCTCATGAACGGACCTGAACCAGCCTTTCACACTCACCACTCCAAGGAAACCTCGTGGCAATGTCACCAATGACCTCCATCATCAGCGGTCATTCTCAGCTTCACTTTGACCTGTCAAGCAGCCACTTTAAAGTATTGCAATTCACATAAATTGCATGTAAGTTGGAAGTTACATACAGTGAGCATATAGTATTAATCTTCTAAAAATTATTTTTAAAGAGATAAAGCAATAAATGATTCAAGAAAAATCACAAAATTCTAAAAAGCAGAACAGTTTCACATGAATCAGTCTAGCTAAAGGAGAGACCTGAGCCAAAGTCTGGGATGAGAAGAACAGTGAAGCAAAGACTGACTTTAAAGACGACAAGGAATGGGGTATGAAGACAACAGTCAGAAGGGACCAACAATCTATTCTTTGTATAAGCTGAGTTCCTTTAGTTGGGGATTTCCTGCAAGGAGAATAGATTCCTATTGAGTTAAGATGCTACATCTGAAAGATGGTCTACTTCAGAGAGATCCACTTCTTATGCAGAGTATCAGGGTCCTTAAAATGAGAGTATTTCAGTTCTGGGTCTGTAATTGGCCAAAGTAAAGGGAGCTCATTAATAACTGTTTCTAAAATTTACAGAGGACCTTTCTCCGGTGAGTTTCACTGGCTTTTCTCTCTCATCCCCGTAGAGGAAACGGGAGGTGAGTTTTGTCTCCATTGAACAGACAGAGAACTGAGGTGAACCTCACTTGCCAGAAGTTCCTCCAATGGCAGAATATAAAGACTGTAGCAGTCATCTCTTGATTTCAACATGCTAATATCACTAAGGGGCGAAAATGTGGCACCCACACTACCGTTCACCCTGCCTGTGCCCAAGCCATCGCTGAAAATAGGGCATTCTCTCCCACTGAACCCAGACTCAACTGCAGAATACTTCTCAACACAATGCTCTAAGTAGCAACTACCAATAGCTAGGTGCTGGCATGGGGAAAAGTGAAAAACACACACCCATGCAAGGACAAGGCCGAGCAAAACAGAATGGAGTCAGAATTTAATTCTTGTTTTCTCTTATTTTAGGTATAGGTTATGCCAGATGTTCAATATATCAAATATAGCTCATATATTTTAAATTCTATTACATTCTTCTCTGAAAGTACTTTGTTAATGTGTATAAAGTAAAATACATTTTAAAAGTACACATTCATATACACATTGTATACTTCCGTGGACTTCTGCACAGTACTACAGAGGTATGGGTAGGTACATGTATGATAGCTGCAAAAGTTTCTGGGACACAAAGTAGAACTCTTCACTATGAAATTTTAGGTTTTCTACAAATAGGAATGAAATTCAAAGTACTATAATTTTATTCAAACTGTGATAAAAATAAATGTTAATATGAATTCAGCACCTACTATGAATCTAACCCTAGATTAAATGCTTTAGTTCTAATCCTCACAATAATCCTATGAGAAAAGAATGATTATTCTAATTTCATTGATGAGAAAACTGAAGTTTTAGAGAATCTAAGGTTGCAGAAACAAATATCAAGTGGAACCAAGACTGGAGAGTTCAAGTTCTAATCACTAGGCATAACTTCCTAAAATTATCTTGATAAAATTATATTTATGGATTGTTCCCACTGACAAAACAAGGCATTCTGTATATGAAATTTCAAGAGTCCTAGTATTCAAGTTTAAAGATCACAGAACTCTTTTGCTTGGGTTTTCAAGGCTGTAAGTTGTAAACTACATCTTAGATTCAATTTGTAGAAGTGAAAAACACAGATCACATTTAACACCCAGATCTTATCATTTTATCCTTTAAGGAAGCAAACTCCTCTAACAGATATTTAGAAAGGAGAGTATCCACACATCAATGAGGGCTCCTTGAGATTTATGTGAGGAGGTTCTCGGATAGGAAAAACAAGTTCAAGTTCAGTTCAAGAAACAAGGACAAGGGGAAATTCAGTGGGAGGAATGGAGAGAGCCAGGTGGCTGGCATATAGAGACCTAACATCACCTGGTGATGGTGGTGAGAATTTATATGAAAATGACTCTAGAAGACCAAGTCTTTCAGCCAAGGTTGTACTGAAAGTTTATACATTTAATGCTGCTTCCATGCCACCATATGAGCTCCAAACATGAAAAATATACAAAGATATAAAAATGTAGGGTTTTTTCCCTTTGGTATGTCTGTGTGATTAAAAAAGAAAGAAAGATTAATTATCTCATGGATAAGACACAAAATAGAAATGCAAAGAATACTGCAGACAGAGGTGTCCAGGAGTTCTACTCCTGTGTGCTCATAAAGCTAAAAATATCCCCAAAAAACGCTGAGACCTGAGTTAGCTTACTGCTGGAAATCAGAGAATGTGGAGGGGAAAGCTGTGCACCATGATGAAAGACTTTATAATCTGCCTATCCAGGGGGATGGCAGGAGGCAGACAGCCTCAGCACCTGGATCTGACCATGCTGCGTGCTGGTCTGGTGGTGGTTCTTCGATGGTCATAGTTGATGTGAACAGAAGTCCCAGCTAGAAACAGAAGATTTTACTCTGGCCTGGGGTCATCAGAGACAGGAAGTAGGTAATAGGAAATTCTGAGCTAGGGCAGGATGAGTACAGAGAGAGGGATAGGGGGAAAGCAAGTGCAAAATCACACCCTAAACTGTAATTCCAAAGCACATGAGAAACACTAGCATTAATGAAGATGGCCAGTAAATTTAACATCTGAATTATCTCCTCCAGATGGAATTAACAGAACCTAGAAATGATTTTAATCTGGAGCTTTAAAAACAAGTAAGTTGTTACACAGATTATCTTCATTGGCTGTATTTTAAAATTCCTCAAATAAAATTTCTTATTATGTATAAATCTTAAAGTTTTAAATGTTGAACTTGAACTATCCAGAGACTGGAACACAGCGTGATCATTATATTTAGCATCTGAAAGACTGCTGGATAAGGCTGTGTTCCCTAAGAGTCATGAAGTAAGAAATTCCATGGTCCCTGCATTTCTGCAGCATGTTCAGAGACTAAAAGACAATCGTGGGATGGTGTGTGATGGAGAAATGGATATGAATTGCCAAGGTGGACAACACAGAGGGAAAAGCTGAGTCAATCCTACAACAGAACACTTATTTTGACAGAAGGATGGAAAAATGGACATAATAAGAAAAGATCCCTAAAAAGTAAATATGGCTTTATAACTAGATTCCAGAGAAGGAAATGGCGACCCCCTCCAGTATTCTTGCCTGGAGAATCCCATGGACAGAGGAGCCTGGCGGGCTACAGTCCATGGGGTCGCAAGAGTCGAACACAACTTAGCAACCACACCACCACCACCACCATAACTAGATTCAGGTTAAAGCTGGAACGCTTTGCCGTGCTACCGTGCTCAGTTGCTTCAGTCACGTCTGACTCTTTGCAACCTCATGGACTGTAGCCTGCAAGCCTCCTCAGTCCGTGGGATTTTTTTTCAGGCAAGAACACTGGAGTGGGTTGCCACTCCCTCCTTCAGGGGCTCTTCTTGACCCAGGAATTGAACCTGTGTCCCCTGTGTTGCAGGTGGATTCTTTACCGCTGAGCCACCAGGGAAGACCCAGAGTTGGAACAAACTTATTAAAGTCTCTATCTTCTCTGCCACAGAGCAAAAGTAAGTATTTATATTTATAAAGCAAAATTACATGCACATTAAATTGAGAGATTCTAAATATAAATGAAGACCATTTGATGAATGAATGGCTGAATGATCAACCCATTCTAAGTCAGAAAAAATGATGAGGCATTACGCATATTCTTCTTACTCTTTATGTTGGAACTCAAAAATAAAAGCTCCGTGAAAAACCAAATCAATCAGTTTCCAGTAACACATCAAAAACATGTTTCTGTGGTATCCAGTCCTAGAATTTCATTTCCCTGCTCCAACTGCTATGCTGTTATATATAAGCACTGGCTGCTTGAATGAATCACATGCTATCCCTTTATCCAAGGAGGACGTAGGAATAGATGCTACTAAGAGCAAAACATTGGGGAAAATAATACACTTTGCTTTAATCCCAACCAGATTTGTGGCTGACGGAAAGAAACGCTCCCATGCAAAGCTGACAAACAGGGTGAGATTAGCCACCCTCATGAAACTAGAATTCCTAGGGAGCCATGATGTATTCTGGAGGAGGGCGTGGCAACCCACTCCAGTAATCTTGCCTGGAGAATCCCATGGACAGGGGAGCCTGGAGGGCTACAGTCCATGGGGTCACAAAGAGCTGGACACAACTGAGTGACTAAGCACAGCACAGCACATGATGCATTAGACAAGGAGTAATTTTCATCATTTGTTTTTAACCCCAGAAGGAGGTGATGACAGTAATGGGTGAAAAAATTATTTTTCCTAACCTCTCAGGGGAGACCTTGGAGAACTCCCGAAATGCCCCTATGGTAAATCTCATTTGTCTGGAATTATAGATTCTAATGCTACAAAGCAGTATTGAGAGGTGACAAGCTCCCTATCCGAGGCAGCGCTGGAATGGAAAGACCCGCGATGACGTGTCATAAATGTGTGGATGCGCCGGAGGTGGGTGGTTGCTTGATTGTTGCTTCCAAATCTGGAATCAAGGACTCAGGCTCAGTGCGTCCCATGGCGGAAAGGCAAGGCTAGCACAGCCTGCAGACATTGAAAAGGCTCTGAGACCACTTTGGCTGTTAAACCCGCAGCTTTTGGACAGCCCACTCTCTACTTACCTGAAGGTGAAAGAATTATAATGATTAATGCGCATTTACTGCCATGGATCTAAAACCAGCAAATTCTGCCAACAGAGATTTCTTAAGAAAGGAAACCAAGGAACAACATATAATTAGCTGACAGTTATTTAGGAGTTAATTATTCAGTCCTTTGTTTCACTTCTTCCTACTTAATTCCTTTTGACCACTTCTCTGTTGACTTGCTTCCCTTGCCCATTACAGAACTGAAGCAGGTGAGACTCCAAGTTATAAGGCGGCATTCTGTGGTTGGAAGCGGTCATAAAAGGTTTGGTAAAGGGAAGGACAGGAGGGCAGGAGGATATCATAATTACTGGAAAAGTGATTGTTTGCTTTTTTGTTTTGGTTAGTGGGGTATAAAGGAAAGTGTGGGCTCTGAAGTCAAACAGAATGAACTTTGGTTTCTTGTTTCTGCCACTTAATAGATGATCTGTGTGTCCTTAGGCAGAATAATCTTTGTTGGTCTGACGCAGCATCCTTACAAAGAAAACAGGAATATCAACATTTGTGTTAGAAGACAGTGGCAACAATTGAATAAAATAATGCAAAGAGCCAAATACAAATTTTCCCATCCAGCAGACTCTCAAGCTGCATTATGAAAATTATCTAAAATTTACTCCTCTCAAATAACTAAGATATGACTAAAAGCAAATGTTCCTAAAATGAGAAGTAGGAGTTCCCGAGTAAATGTACACATTTTAATCTGTAAACTTCTTGATTTACATTTGCTCTTGAAATTTCCATTAAACTTTACCTGTCGACTTCCTTGCTTGGAAGAGCAGCTGCTTGTGCTCCTTGAAGGTGAGACCAATTTTTGGGATACCGCAAGACTCTTCTCATCACTCATCTTGAACAGCGTGTCACTTGGCCTCAGGGTAGTCAGAATGCCATCAGAAGACAGTGGAGCAGGGAATATGGAAGTCCCACACAGGCAGGTGGCTCAGCTTTTATCCAATATGTTTTAAAAGCATTTTGGATGCCCTAGAGGAAATCCCTGAAGCCAAAATAAAAGAATTAGCAAAGAAGTCCCAGGCATCAGACATCATCTATAATTAGCTACTGAAATTCTGAAAGTTGTTTATCCACACTACAGATTACAGAGCCATGATGGTTAGTCATATCAGGGGCTGGGAAGGAAAAGATGCTTTATACCTATCTCTTATTGAAAATTATGGTGGTAGTTTTTCATATATGTGGTTTTTCATGTAGCTTTGCAATATGACAGGCTTAAGAACACTAGTAGAAAATCTGAGTCCAGACACATAGAAAATCTGTACCATAAAAAAAAATCCCAAATCACGGTGAGATACCACTTCACACCCATGATGATAGATATAATAAAAAACCTGAAAAATAACAAGTGTTGGAAGAAATTGGAACCTGCAGGTATTCCTTCTAGAAATTCAAAATGGTGCAGCTGTAGTTGACAACAGTCTGGCAGATTTTTAGAAGTTAAACATAGAATTATCCTATGATTCACCACTTACTCTCCTAGGTATATGCCAAAAGAATTGAAAAAAGCATTTTAACAAAAATTTGTACAAGAAGGTTCATAGCAA
>SJYC01014227.1:0-20217 GCA_006408675.1 Madoqua kirkii
ATTTTACTCTGGCCTGGGGTCATCAGAGACAGGAAGTAGGTAATAGGAAATTCTGAGCTAGGGCAGGATGAGTACAGAGAGAGGGATAGGGGGAAAGCAAGTGCAAAATCACACCCTAAACTGTAATTCCAAAGCACATGAGAAACACTAGCATTAATGAAGATGGCCAGTAAATTTAACATCTGAATTATCTCCTCCAGATGGAATTAACAGAACCTAGAAATGATTTTAATCTGGAGCTTTAAAAACAAGTAAGTTGTTACACAGATTATCTTCATTGGCTGTATTTTAAAATTCCTCAAATAAAATTTCTTATTATGTATAAATCTTAAAGTTTTAAATGTTGAACTTGAACTATCCAGAGACTGGAAACACAGCGTGATCATTATATTTAGCATCTGAAAGACTGCTGGATAAGGCTGTGTTCCCTAAGAGTCATGAAGTAAGAAATTCCATGGTCCCTGCATTTCTGCAGCATGTTCAGAGACTAAAAGACAATCGTGGGATGGTGTGTGATGGAGAAATGGATATGAATTGCCAAGGTGGACAACACAGAGGGAAAAGCTGAGTCAATCCTACAACAGAACACTTATTTTGACAGAAGGATGGAAAAATGGACATAATAAGAAAAGATCCCTAAAAAGTAAATATGGCTTTATAACTAGATTCCAGAGAAGGAAATGGCGACCCCCTCCAGTATTCTTGCCTGGAGAATCCCATGGACAGAGGAGCCTGGCGGGCTACAGTCCATGGGGTCGCAAGAGTCGAACACAACTTAGCAACCACACCACCACCACCACCATAACTAGATTCAGGTTAAAGCTGGAACGCTTTGCCGTGCTACCGTGCTCAGTTGCTTCAGTCACGTCTGACTCTTTGCAACCTCATGGACTGTAGCCTGCAAGCCTCCTCAGTCCGTGGGATTTTTTTTCAGGCAAGAACACTGGAGTGGGTTGCCACTCCCTCCTTCAGGGGCTCTTCTTGACCCAGGAATTGAACCTGTGTCCCCTGTGTTGCAGGTGGATTCTTTACCGCTGAGCCGCCAGGGAAGACCCAGAGTTGGAACAAACTTATTAAAGTCTCTATCTTCTCTGCCACAGAGCAAAAGTAAGTATTTATATTTATAAAGCAAAATTACATGCACATTAAATTGAGAGATTCTAAATATAAATGAAGACCATTTGATGAATGAATGGCTGAATGATCAACCCATTCTAAGTCAGAAAAAATGATGAGGCATTACGCATATTCTTCTTACTCTTTATGTTGGAACTCAAAAATAAAAGCTCCGTGAAAAACCAAATCAATCAGTTTCCAGTAACACATCAAAAACATGTTTCTGTGGTATCCAGTCCTAGAATTTCATTTCCCTGCTCCAACTGCTATGCTGTTATATATAAGCACTGGCTGCTTGAATGAATCACATGCTATCCCTTTATCCAAGGAGGACGTAGGAATAGATGCTACTAAGAGCAAAACATTGGGGAAAATAATACACTTTGCTTTAATCCCAACCAGATTTGTGGCTGATGGAAAGAAACGCTCCCATGCAAAGCTGACAAACAGGGTGAGATTAGCCACCCTCATGAAACTAGAATTCCTAGGGAGCCATGATGTATTCTGGAGGAGGGCGTGGCAACCCACTCCAGTAATCTTGCCTGGAGAATCCCATGGACAGGGGAGCCTGGAGGGCTACAGTCCATGGGGTCACAAAGAGCTGGACACAACTGAGTGACTAAGCACAGCACAGCACATGATGCATTAGACAAGGAGTAATTTTCATCATTTGTTTTTAACCCCAGAAGGAGGTGATGACAGTAATGGGTGAAAAAATTATTTTTCCTAACCTCTCAGGGGAGACCTTGGAGAACTCCCGAAATGCCCCTATGGTAAATCTCATTTGTCTGGAATTATAGATTCTAATGCTACAAAGCAGTATTGAGAGGTGACAAGCTCCCTATCCGAGGCAGCGCTGGAATGGAAAGACCCGCGATGACGTGTCATAAATGTGTGGATGCGCCGGAGGTGGGTGGTTGCTTGATTGTTGCTTCCAAATCTGGAATCAAGGACTCAGGCTCAGTGCGTCCCATGGCGGAAAGGCAAGGCTAGCACAGCCTGCAGACATTGAAAAGGCTCTGAGACCACTTTGGCTGTTAAACCCGCAGCTTTTGGACAGCCCACTCTCTACTTACCTGAAGGTGAAAGAATTATAATGATTAATGCGCATTTACTGCCATGGATCTAAAACCAGCAAATTCTGCCAACAGAGATTTCTTAAGAAAGGAAACCAAGGAACAACATATAATTAGCTGACAGTTATTTAGGAGTTAATTATTCAGTCCTTTGTTTCACTTCTTCCTACTTAATTCCTTTTGACCACTTCTCTGTTGACTTGCTTCCCTTGCCCATTACAGAACTGAAGCAGGTGAGACTCCAAGTTATAAGGCGGCATTCTGTGGTTGGAAGCGGTCATAAAAGGTTTGGTAAAGGGAAGGACAGGAGGGCAGGAGGATATCATAATTACTGGAAAAGTGATTGTTTGCTTTTTTGTTTTGGTTAGTGGGGTATAAAGGAAAGTGTGGGCTCTGAAGTCAAACAGAATGAACTTTGGTTTCTTGTTTCTGCCACTTAATAGATGATCTGTGTGTCCTTAGGCAGAATAATCTTTGTTGGTCTGACGCAGCATCCTTACAAAGAAAACAGGAATATCAACATTTGTGTTAGAAGACAGTGGCAACAATTGAATAAAATAATGCAAAGAGCCAAATACAAATTTTCCCATCCAGCAGACTCTCAAGCTGCATTATGAAAATTATCTAAAATTTACTCCTCTCAAATAACTAAGATATGACTAAAAGCAAATGTTCCTAAAATGAGAAGTAGGAGTTCCCGAGTAAATGTACACATTTTAATCTGTAAACTTCTTGATTTACATTTGCTCTTGAAATTTCCATTAAACTTTACCTGTCGACTTCCTTGCTTGGAAGAGCAGCTGCTTGTGCTCCTTGAAGGTGAGACCAATTTTTGGGATACCGCAAGACTCTTCTCATCACTCATCTTGAACAGCGTGTCACTTGGCCTCAGGGTAGTCAGAATGCCATCAGAAGACAGTGGAGCAGGGAATATGGAAGTCCCACACAGGCAGGTGGCTCAGCTTTTATCCAATATGTTTTAAAAGCATTTTGGATGCCCTAGAGGAAATCCCTGAAGCCAAAATAAAAGAATTAGCAAAGAAGTCCCAGGCATCAGACATCATCTATAATTAGCTACTGAAATTCTGAAAGTTGTTTATCCACACTACAGATTACAGAGCCATGATGGTTAGTCATATCAGGGGCTGGGAAGGAAAAGATGCTTTATACCTATCTCTTATTGAAAATTATGGTGGTAGTTTTTCATATATGTGGTTTTTCATGTAGCTTTGCAATATGACAGGCTTAAGAACACTAGTAGAAAATCTGAGTCCAGACACATAGAAAATCTGTACCATAAAAAAAAATCCCAAATCACGGTGAGATACCACTTCACACCCATGATGATAGATATAATAAAAAACCTGAAAAATAACAAGTGTTGGAAGAAATTGGAACCTGCAGGTATTCCTTCTAGAAATTCAAAATGGTGCAGCTGTAGTTGACAACAGTCTGGCAGATTTTTAGAAGTTAAACATAGAATTATCCTATGATTCACCACTTACTCTCCTAGGTATATGCCAAAAGAATTGAAAAAAGCATTTTAACAAAAATTTGTACAAGAAGGTTCATAGCAACGCTATTTACTCACAATAACCAAAGGCAGAAATAACCCAAATGTCCATCAACTGATGAATGAATAAAGTACATACTGTAAATGATAGGGGTCTGGATATTTGTGCCTCCGCCCAAACCTACCATCCAAATTCATATGTTGAAATCCTAAGGCCCAATGAGGTTGTATTAGAAGGTAGGGGTTTGGGGAGGTGTTAGGTCCTGAAGGAAGAGCCCTCATGAATGGAATTACTGCCCTTATGAAAGAGACCCCAGAAGTCCCCGGCCCCTTCCACCATGTGAGGGTTACCATGATAAGCCTGCCACCCAAGGAGAGTACTCTGACCATACTGACATCTTCATCTTGGACTCCCAGCCTCTAGTCCTGCGAGGAATAAATGTCTATTGCTTATATGCCATCCAGTCTGCGACATTTTGTTAGAACAGCCCAAACAGACTAAAACAGTATATTCACACGATGGAATTATTTATACAGGAATTAAAAGGAATGAAGTACTGACACATGCTATAATATAAATGAGCCCTAAAACATTATGCTAAATGAAAGAGCCAGACATAAAAATAACCCACATATTATATGTTTCTATTTATATGAAACATCCAAAGCAGGCAAATCCATAGAGACAGAAAGCCAATTAGTGGTTGTCAGGGGCTGGGGGATTTGAGGAAAAGAGTTCAGCTAAGGGTTTCTTTTAATGGTGATTAAAATGTTCTGGAACTAGTATATTGTGAAAGTACTAAATGTCACTGAATTATATACTTGAACTTTTAAAAATCCCTTTCTGTTTTTTTGAGGGGATATGGTTGGGGAATTTGTTCTACCAAAGGTTTCTGGAGACATCTTCTAAAAAAAACTACAACATGGTGTAACAAAAACCACGGGGAAAGCAGAATTTTCCATATCATCTATCAGTATATTAGTAAGGGCTTCCCTGGAAGCTCAGCTGGTAAAGAATTCACCTGCAATGCAGGAGACCCCAGTTTGATTCCTGGACAGAGGAGCCTGGTGGGCACAACTGAGCGACTAAGCACAAAACTGAAACAGTGGTCATTTGGTGAGTCCATACGACTTACTGCCAAGCACTTTAGTGTGGGTTCCCCACGCAGCGTCTCATTTCATCGAAGTCTGATGGGAACTTTACAGGGGAAAAAGCCGAGTTTCTAAGAAGTTAGGTCACTTGACCAATCACACAGCTGGCAAGTGACTGACTCCAGGCTAAAGCCCAGACCTATAACCTTGGTGCTGGAAATGAGCATGCGTGGGTAGCCAGGGCTGGTGAGAACAGCTACTGCCCTATCTCAGGGACCTGAGAGAACTGAGGAGCTAAGCTAGGAAGACTCAGGAGGGAGCGCATCAGAAGCCAGCTCTGAAGAGGCAACGCTCCATCTTTCCCATACAAGAAGGTTCATAGCAATGCTATTTACTCACAATAACCAAACGCAGAAATAACCCAAATGTCCATCAACTGATGAATGAATAAAGTACATACTGTAAATGATAGGGGTCTGGATATTTGTGCCTCCGCCCAAACCTACCATCCAAATTCATATGTTGAAATCCTAAGGCCCAATGAGGTTGTATTAGAAGGTAGGGGTTTGGGGAGGTGTTAGGTCCTGAAGGAAGAGCCCTCATGAATGGAATTACTGCCCTTATGAAAGAGACCCCAGAAGTCCCCGGCCCCTTCCACCATGTGAGGGTTACCATGATAAGCCTGCCACCCAAGGAGAGTACTCTGACCATACTGACATCTTCATCTTGGACTCCCAGCCTCTAGTCCTGCGAGGAATAAATGTCTATTGCTTATATGCCATCCAGTCTGCGACATTTTGTTAGAACAGCCCAAACAGACTAAAACAGTATATTCACACGATGGAATTATTTATACAGGAATTAAAAGGAATGAAGTACTGACACATGCTATAATATAAATGAGCCCTAAAACATTATGCTAAATGAAAGAGCCAGACATAAAAATAACCCACATATTATATGTTTCTATTTATATGAAACATCCAAAGCAGGCAAATCCATAGAGACAGAAAGCCAATTAGTGGTTGTCAGGGGCTGGGGGATTTGAGGAAAAGAGTTCAGCTAAGGGTTTCTTTTAATGGTGATTAAAATGTTCTGGAACTAGTATATTGTGAAAGTACTAAATGTCACTGACGAACACCTGAAACTAACACAACATTGCAAATGAACTATACCAAAATAAAAATTATTTTAAAAAAGAAAAAAAAAAAAATAAATGTCACTGAATTATATACTTGAACTTTTAAAAATCCCTTTCTGTTTTTTTGAGGGGATATGGTTGGGGAATTTGTTCTACCAAAGGTTTCTGGAGACATCTTCTAAAAAAAACTACAACATGGTGTAACAAAAACCACGGGGAAAGCAGAATTTTCCATATCATCTATCAGTATATTAGTAAGGGCTTCCCTGGAAGCTCAGCTGGTAAAGAATTCACCTGCAATGCAGGAGACTCCAGTTTGATTCCTGGACAGAGGAGCCTGGTGGGCACAACTGAGCGACTAAGCACAAAACTGAAACAGTGGTCATTTGGTGAGTCCATACGACTTACTGCCAAGCACTTTAGTGTGGGTTCCCCACGCAGCGTCTCATTTCATCGAAGTCTGATGGGAACTTTACAGGGGAAAAAGCCGAGTTTCTAAGAAGTTAGGTCACTTGACCAATCACACAGCTGGCAAGTGACTGACTCCAGGCTAAAGCCCAGACCTATAACCTTGGTGCTGGAAATGAGCATGCGTGGGTAGCCAGGGCTGGTGAGAACAGCTACTGCCCCATCTCAGGGACCTGAGAGAACTGAGGAGCTAAGCTAGGAAGACTCAGGAGGGAGCGCATCAGAAGCCAGCTCTGAAGAGGCAACGCTCCATCTTTCCCACAGCACCGATTTCCAAGATGGCGGGTATCTCTGGTGGGGAAGGGGATGGACCAGGACAGACGCAGAGACCACTTTATGAAACCAAGTCCCCTGAAACTGAGTTCCATGCCAAACTGGTGATTAATCTCCCTATCCAAAACTTTATTCCCGTTCTTGTTTCACAACTGTTCCTCCTCAGGACTGAAGAGTATCAAAGTAACAAGGCAGGAGCCTGTGGAACCTTCCCAGGACAGAACAAGGCTCTGAGACTGTTATGTCACCAATCCCCATTCCCATGTCCTCTGCCTGCCTCTTGTTTACAGGAAAGCTTTAGTTTCCTAGGTCTCCTCTGAGTCTCAAAGGCTGGCTAAAGAGTTAATGATTAGGAAATGTGATGATGTAGAAACAAAGAATTGCTTTTGGGCCAGGAAACTTTTAACAATTTAGACCATAAACCAGCAGAGTCACTGAACTCCCAGTTCCATGAAAGATATAAAGGTTTGACTCAGACCTGTTTTTGCTGAAATCAGGACCCCACCAGATGAAAACTGCTGACCACAAGCATGGAGACCCCCAGCTGGGTTGAAACTAGTGATGCTCGAAACCTCATGCCCATCATGATGCCAATCAGTATGAGGACTGTGAACAAGCTGATCACACACCCCATAGCCCTCTCACTCTCACGGTCTTGAAAACCTTTGTCTCCCAACTGGCAACTTGGAGATGGTCTTAGGACATTAGTCCACCGCCTTCCCAGGTTGCTGGCCTCCTGAATAAAGCAATTTTTCCTTTTCCAGCAACCCTTGTCTCTTGAGTACTGGCCTTCTGAGCAGGGAGCAGTTGAACCTGGGTTTGGTGCCAGCCTCATTAGGTTACATTTACAAGTGGTTGGCTGTGCTGCCCCCGGCCAGCCCTTCAGCTCTTTAGAGGGCCTTCATCCACAGCCCTGAGTTAAGGATGACTAACTTGTTTAGGTTTTGCCTTCAGATTTTTATTTAACACACTAAGTGCAAAAAAATTCTACAACTTTCCCAAGCACGTTAACAATAATTGAAATTTTTTATATCTAATTCATTTGGTTCTTAGTAAATTACAAAGAATTATATAGCTGTCCAGGAACAAGCTAGTTAAATATTATATCAAACTTCTGGTTAGTTGTTAAATACTCAAGTCTACTATTCCTTTCACTAACACTTCTAAAATAATGAGTATGCCAAGGTCATAAAATAAAACCAAGACAACAACGAAAAACATCAAACTCTCAGAAAATAAAATAAAGGTAGCTGTAAGTCATAGAACTCAATCCCCATGTTGCTTTTATAGATCTTCTCTACAAATCTATGTATTCGTCATATATCGAATCCAACAATAAATAAGACTAAAAGCAAACCAACATCAGCCTCCTGGGAAGTTAGCTTTACTTACGGGGCATGACTAATTGTACCTAAAGTTAGAAGCAAATGCAGCCCAGTTAAAAATGACAAGAGAGGCTGTTAAGATATATCAACAGTGTGTTTAAAAGCAGTGTTGGCTGTTGCTATTTAGGAAAGAAAGAAAAAGAAAAACCTGATGGGAACCCCAAATGATGAAATGTCTGTGGGGGCAGCCATTGCTATGACAACTGGTTTCATAGTGGATGAGAAATGCCAACAAAGGGATTCCACTTTTGTGTTTTTTTGTTTTGTTTTGTTCTGTCTGTTTCAAGGCTGAGATTCTAACAGTGAGAGCACGGGACAAGGTGAATTGTGACATGTGCAGAGGGACAGAAAAGAGCACTGAGGCCATAAAATAAGAGTCACAATTCTGAAACTGTGCCAAATCAGAAACACCATAATCCTGTCCTAGAGTAGACGCATCTGATTACAAGAGTCATCTTTATCTTTTAACCCTGTCAAATTTCACCTTGCAGGCAACAGCTACTAAGGCCAGAGCTGTGAGTAAGCTGAATCCCATACTCACTGAAATTGGAACTTTGAGTAAAGACCTCTGAAGGCACCATCTGCTGTGGCCCCCACCCCTGCCTCCTCCTCCTCCTCCTCTTCTTCTGGGTAAAAGAAAAGGTGGAATCCACAACCCTGCCCACATCCACCCCTGGGTGAGTTTGAGATGATGCCTAAGAAAGTAGATGTTTCATCCCCCAGCACCTTCCTGCCTAACTTCATTAGAAATTCAGTCAAAATTACTAGGGGCAACTTAAAGGTCAAAAGAAGTCAAATTCTGGGGACAGGATATGCTTAAATCAGGGCAGAATAAAGAATGAAGGCAGAAGTAGCCCCAGACTAAGGTACCAGAGAAGTAAGCTGGCTGCATGGAATGAGGCAGCTATTGCCTCCAACTCATGGGACTGCAGGCTGGCCTGGGTTTGGCCGGGGCAGCGGGGAGGGCGCGGAGGTGGGTCACCAGAGGAAAGGCCTCGATGAGAGTCCTTACACAGAGGACCTTGACAAAGGGGAGTCACATGAAAGTCTGGTGTCATCTACTCCAACTAGCTAAGTAAAAGGGCAAAGAGACAGCCCTGTAGGGAGATGAACACTGGCCAGCGGCCAGGCCACAGACCCAGTGGTGTAAGTCTTGAAGAGGCAGGTACACTTGAGAAATACTGGTGCTTTCAATTCCCCCACGGACAACCTCTGACTCAAGAAGATTATTGGTCTGAACAAAATACAAGAGTTTCCTTGCTCATAGACTGAGAACAACCTGTATTTCCCCCTTATTATTCACTGAGTCAACTCACATGCAGTAAAGTGAACAAATCTTAAGTGCACAGACAACGCTGAGAGCTTACATTTTATATTTGCAAATACTGACATAACCACCACCTGGATCAAGAAATGGAGCATACGCAGCCTCCCCACAAGGTTTCTGCACCCTCTGGCCCTTATCTGCCTGGTGAGGAGCTGGTTCTTCTGCTCCTGCAGGTACCTGTCAACATACCCCAGGGACAGAGAGCTCCCGAGCTTGCTAGAACAGGAAATACGATGGCTCTTGTGCCTTCTGGCTAATGCAAGTGTTTGTTGTGCAACAGCACTCACTCTGAGCCTCCTCTCATTTCAACAAATCACCTAGTAGCCAAATCCAGTAGGGATAAGAAACTCAGTGCATTTACGTCGATTCAAAAATGCTCCTCTTGGGCCTCTGAGATGAGCGTGGGTCCTCTCTCACCACTGCCACCCATCTGGACAAGCAGCAGGGTCAGGTCCAAGAGAAAATGGAGCTCTGGTTACAAGTCCACTGGGCATAACAGGTGCAAACATATGCCGTCCAGAGGCTCAATTAGGGAAGAGAAAACTCCTATTTCTACCAAGAAAGGGGAAGAATAAAAGACTAAAGCACTGTCAAGCAATTTGGCAACAAAGGCTATTTTAAGACCTATTTTAGAAATTTTCACTAAGCAAAGAATGTACAGTTTGGGAAAAGACACAGAGAGAGATTCACATCAAGACCTATGTGCTTTCATGAAAAGATGCTCAATATCACTAATTATTAGAGAAATGTAAATCAAAACTAAAATGAGGCATCACCTCACAACTGTCAGAATGGCTATCATCAAAAAGAACATAAATAACAAAAGTCAATAAGGATGTGGAGAAAAGGGAACCTTCATACACAGCTTGTGGGAATGTAAGTTGGTACCTGCTAAGCTGCTTCAGTCATGCCCAACTCTTTGCAACCCTATGGTCTGTAGCCTGCCAGTTTGGTGCAGCCATTATGGAAAACAGTATGGAAGTTCCTAAGAAAACTAAAAAATAAAATTACCATATAATCCAGCAATCCCACTCCTGGACATATATCTACACAAAAACATAATTTTAAAAGATACATGTACCCTTATGTTCATAGCAGCATTATTGACAATAGCAAGACATGGAAATAACCTAAATGTCCATCGAAAGATGAATGAATAAAGAAGACGACATACACAAAAGAATACTAGTCATCCATAAAAGAATGAAATAATGCCATTTGCAGCAACAAGGATGCAACTACAGATTATCACACTAAGTGAAGTCAGAAAGAAACAGACAAATACCATGTATCACTTATATGTGGAATCTAAAATATGGACACATGATTTTCTTGGTCAGTCACTCAGTCGTGTCCAACTCTTTGTGACCCTATGGACTGCAGCACACCAGGCTTCCCTGTCCTTCACCATCTCCCAGAGCTTGCTCAGACTCATGTCCATGGAACCTACCTGTGAAACAGAAACACTCACAGACATAGAGAATGGAGTTGTGGTTGCCGAGGGGATGGATGAGAGATTGATTGGGAGTTTGGGGTTTGCAGACACACAACTATTACATACAGAATGGATGGGAGCTATATTCAATGTCCTGGGATAGACCATAGTGAAAAGAATATAAAAAAGAATGTATGTGTGCGTATAACTGGTCAATTTGCTGTACAGGAGAAATTAACACATTGTAAATCAACTATGTGTGTGTGTGTTCAGTCATGTCTGACTCTTTGCAATCCCGTGGACTATAGCCCCCCAGGCTTCTCTATCTATGGAATTTTTCAGGCAAGAAAACTGGAGTAGGTTGCTATTGTGTACCCCAGGAGATCTTCCTGACCCAGGGCACAAACCGGCATCTTTTGTGTCTCTTGGATTGGCAGGCAGTTTCTTTATCACTGCATCACCTAGGAAGCTCTTTAATTAAACAAAGTTTGTTTTTAATGACTTATGTGCCTTGACAGGAGCTTGACTTGGGTTTAAATTGGTGCTCCCTTATTACAAACTTTGTTCACCTTGATCAATGTATTAACCTCTCTGATCTTCAGGGTTTCTTTATGTAGGAAATGGGGAACTGTGAGGATTAAATGAGAAAATGAGGATAAAGAGTCTGCCCTGAAAGCAATAGACACTTAACAGAAGCTAGCTTCATATCCTCCTTACTTGACTTCCTGGAAGTGGCATATGCACCCAAGATATAATCCTATACTCCTCTCGCAACCAAAAACAAATAAGTACCCTACAGAATGTTGAATCGTTTTTGTCTTTCACTATATTAACATTTCCCCAAATCTGTAACACAAGTGTGAACAGATTTTTTTAACTGTCAAAGCAGCATGCTTACTTTGGGACAAGTCACACATGCAGAAAGATTAAAGCCACATAGTTCATCACCACTGGCTGCCCCCAGAAGCAACTAAACTGGTAGATCTGGAATGGCAGCATATAACATAGCCATTTATTGACCTGAGGGTCTGCACTCACACATTTGGTTATGTCTTGCTTGAAAAACACAGGGTTTGCTTCCAGCCTGGGAAACAACTCCTATGAAGACCAGATGGCATACAGTTTCAGTTAATTTAAAATTTCCCAGTAAGATATGCCAACTAAAGAAGGTCCTTTACCACCCAGTTCAAGGATTAGCTACCGCAGTCATTGACCTTCAACACACCATGAAAGTATTTCGAGGTGGAATCAGGAATGAGGCACTCTGTGCCCTGGGAAAACTGGCAGAACAGACCTTTAGACAGCTAGATATTTTCAGAAGAAATTTTATACAGGCAGTTTCTTGTATCTTTCCACACTTGCTAAGTCGCTTCAGTCGTGTTCGACTCTATGTGACCCCATAGAGGGCAGCCCACCAGGCTCCTCCGTCCCTGGGATTCTCCAGGCAAGAACACTGGAGTGGGTTTCCATATTTAGAAAAGTATTAAAACCATTAACTAAGATATTTGTTCCGCATGACTGGCAGCAACCCCCTGCCAAGATGTGTGCTTGATTGCATGTACCTCTTTTCCAAAATCACATACCTACTGAGCTATTCTCCCAGCTTCTTCGAAGCAGTCTTCAGGGAGATCTGAGAGGCTGTTTCTCAAGCTACAGCCCTCAGTAAGCCTCTAGTAAAACTAGAACTCACAGCTTTCATGTTGTATGTTTGTATTTCAGTTGACAAATATATGGATAAATTATGTACTGAAGTAGCACCAAAATATATATAATGGAATGTCCATTTCTGGTCTTCATTGGTAAAAGAAAATTATTCAAATCCTGGATATGCATCTTTTTGGAAATGATACTTTCTGAAACATCTTGATTCCCCAAAATGTTACATGATCAAAAGTAGGGCTTTCATTATTTGACTGTAAGCTCCAAAATGATCAGCGCTTTCCAGAAGCTAGTTCTAACCACAATGCCCTTGGACAGCTGGCCCTGGCTTTCTGTGCGCGTTGCTGGCCAATCTGCATTAACTATCTGGACTCTGGATAGCTGGACTGATTCAGGGAGGCTGACATCTGACTGTCCCTGGGGGAGGAGTCCTGCAGCTCAGAGGCAAAGGAGTTGCCACCCCCTCTACCCTAATGGCAGACAGCCCCTCCATACCCTTCTTCCCTTGTATTTTCTCTATCCTAGAGAAGGAAATGGCAACCCACTCCAGTGTTCTTGCTTAGAGAATCCCAGGGACAGGGGAGCTTGGTGGGCTGCCGTCTATGGGGTCGCGCAGAGTCAGACACGACTGAAGCGACTTAGCAGCAGCAGCAGCAGCAGACCTGCTGGGAGGACAGGGGTCTAGAGGTCCAAGACTCAAATGCTTACTTTGTCACATTAAAACAGAATATCCATTTCCGCCCCCTCTCAATCCATGAAAAGCACATTATCTGCCCTTTGTGTTCCACTTCTTCAGAGAGGAACATGTTATTGCGCAGATCTCAATCCAGCAACAGAAATGCATGGAACACAGATTTGAAGTGTGGCAGCTTCCATGAGACAAAAACCTTGACAGTGACACCAGGTTTAAGTTTTGTTCAAACCATTTATCTTCCACCATTGAATAAAAAGAATGAAAAGCCTCAAAATACTAGTCAGTCACTACATAGAATCCTGGAACCTAAGAGTGAATTCTAGCCCAACTTTTCATGCAAAGCAAGAATCCTCTCAGTAACATTGCTAAATCATTTCTTCTTGACCATTTCCCATAACAGAAGCAAGGTGCCCCACGTTACTTTTTGTTTAAAATGCCTTTTCACTTAGAGTTGAACTTTGTTTCACTAGGACACATGGGTCCTCCATCTGCACTCCATCACTAAAGAGAACAAGATGAACCACTTCTATCACCATCACATGCATTGGAACTACCGTCACTTCCACTCCCCACCCAGCAAATCTTTTCTTCCCCAAACCAGTCACATTCACATCAGCCACTTCTTATCCGATCTTCATAATCACATATATCCAACTTTGATCGCACTTCAATTTGTCTGTGCTTCCCTGAAAATGGTTCCCAGATGTAAAGACAACTTCCAGGCATGGTCTGCTGAGCGCAGGAGAGAAGGAAACAATCACCTCCCTTGCCTTATACACACCGCAACTGCTAATACTGCCTCCATTTATCCTAGCTGGGGACGCCCACCCTCTTCCTATCACACACTGTCCTCTAGGACTGTGATGTGATAGGAACTGTGGAGAAGCTGGCCTGCCTTCTTTCTGAGCAGGATTCCTTACTTCCTTTAGTGAAATTCAGGACTTGATGGTTCTTTATTATGATTAATTACCCCGTATTAGTTTTGTCTCATCATCCCAGTCTATCAAGATATTTCTGGGCAGCGACTGCCATTCTGTGTGTCTGGCCAACTTTTCCTTTGTTGTGCCATTCAGAGATTGCACAGGCGTGTGAATTCTGTCCTCCCCCAAGTAAATCACATGGGAGGTTTAATAAGAAAAGTGTCAAAGGCACTGAGGTTTTCTCCATAGCTTGATGTTAATTTGTTCATTAATTAACATTTCGGGGACCAACTGTGCCAACCCATTGCAAATCCCCATAACTGCAGAGTCATGTCTCATTTTTCAAAGTGCCCAGATCTATCTACCTTCTTCAAAATCTCATGGATTGTTGTTTAAAAGCCAGATTTTGGAAGCTCCAAAACCTTCTTTTATTATCCAAAGCTTGTGGGTTTTCAAAAATTGAGCTTAGACCAGGAGCATCAACATTACTTGGGAGCTTGTGAGAAATCCAAATCCACCACAGACCTACAGATTTGGGAACTGAGGGTGGGGCTGAATCGTCTGTTTTGAGCCAGTTCTCCAGGAGATTCTGACACACAGGTGTAAGGATCACTGCTGTAGTTGAATACTGCATCTCTGGCATAGAACCTTGGGACATCCAGTGTCCTTTCATCAGGAGATTGGAGGAGACCCTAAGCTCTTTTCTGAGGAAGATTCTGTCCTGTTTCTTAGCTTCTCCTTTAAGCCAAGGACAGCAAAACCCAGGTATATGTGTTTGCTGTCCCTGCTCCCATGCTTAAAACGTTCCCATCATGGTGAGTTTTCTCCAACAGATCTCCAAAAACCTGGAAGACAGTTGGCAGGAAAAATCCTATCCTGCCAAGGTCCACATGGGTACAGTGGGGCAGGCAGAGGTCTGTGAATCCCTTTATCCAATCAGGAGCCTGAATTTCACAAGACAACTCACCGTGGTCTTGTCACAAGAGTCACCACCCACAGACTTATCCTTCCTCAACACAAAGCATCTATCCTCCAGGCTCTTGCCAGACATTGTGACCTTGAACACTGCACTGTCCAGACTTTATAGGCAATGAATCTCAACTCTGACTGCACATTAGAATTACATAGGGAACTTTCTAAAATGCTGATGGCCAGGCCCAGATCTATCATATTGCATCCTGGGGTGGGGGTCAGGCTTTTATACTCTAAAACCTCCACAAGTGATTCTGATGTGGAAAAAGGGTTGAGGGCCACCAGCAAATAATCCAGAAATATAATTTGTACACCCAGCTCAAGCCAGATCATCAAATGGATGAGCTGTTGGAACTGTACTATTCTGATCTGTGACGAATTGCTTTCCCTGCACTATCCTCTAGACGTAAGCCTCTGACCTACAATGAAAGAGATCATATCTGTAAAAACAAAGATCTAAGCCAAAAACCCACCTGAGGATACCAGGAAACTCTATAGAGTAGTGTAATAATTAAGACTACAAGCTCTGGGGCTTCCCTGGTGGCTCAGTGGTGAAGAATCCATCTGCCAATGCAAGAAACCCGGGTTCGATCCCTGGTCCAGAAAGATCCCACATACC
This sequence comes from Madoqua kirkii, assembly GCA_006408675.1. NCBI lineage: Eukaryota > Metazoa > Chordata > Mammalia > Artiodactyla > Bovidae > Madoqua > Madoqua kirkii. Next base: position 15,691 of record SJYC01014227.1, read on the forward strand.
AAGGAGCAGCTATTGAGCCGGTGCCCTGGAGCCTAGGAATCGCAACTTCTGAAGCCCATATGCCCTAGAGCCCACTCTCTGCAATAAAAGAAGCCACTGCAATGAGAAGCCTACGCAACGCAACCACAGAGCAGCCCCTACTTGCCTCAACCAGAGAGAAGCCAGAGCAGCAAGCAAACCCCAGCGCAGCCCAAAGCAAACAAACAGATAAATAAAATTAGGGCGAGCAAGACTACACGCTCTGCATCCACACTGACTGGGCTCAAATCCAGCCTTCGTAGGTGGCTGTAGGCAAGGTTTCAGCCTCTCAAATCCTGTGTCTCATTTGACACTTGGAAATAAAGCATTGCCCCAAAAGGGTTGTTGGGGTGATTCGATGAGCTAGTCCATATGAAGGCACAGGAAAGGTAAGGGGGCAGTCATCTCTGGATGAGTTCCTACAGGGTGTGGTGGTCCCTGTTGTGACAGCACGGTGGCTGCTTTTCTCTTTTAATGAGAAAAATAAGGATATATACAAATATCTATATTTCTAGCACCCCAAATTAATAGGTCTCCATCCTTATTTGCATAAACATATCCATCATTTTTCTTTTAAAAATTGTGCATAATAAATACCATCATACCAAACATTTCTTTCTGCAGCTGGTTTATTTTCACTCAAAATTATCACACACATATACATACGCTGGGCTTCCCTGGTGGCTCAGATGGTAAAGAATCTGCCTGCAATGCAGGAGACGTGGGTTCAGTCCCTGGGTTGGGAAGATCCCCTGTAAAAGAGAATGGCTAACCACTCCAGTATTCTTGCCTGGAGAATCTGATGGACAGAGATGTCTGGTGGATTATTCTGATGGGCGGAGATGTTCATGAGGCTGCAAGAATCAGACACAACTGAGCAACTAATACGCGCACACACACCCCCAACTTCATTCCTACCACATAAATCCATGGTATGATTTCGCCTTGTTTGACTTATTCTCCTTGAGGTTGTTTCTGACTCTTTGCCCTTAAGAACAGTGCTACAGGATCTGCGGCATGGGAGGCTGCGGCCTGTCTAAAATAAGCAGAACTGCTGTATCATAAGGTAGAACTAGTTTTAGCTTTACCAGCTATTCCATATTGCTCCTCCAAATGGCCATACCAGTTCACACAAGATAAAGATTTCTTTGAAGGACTTTTATAAGAATAGGCTATACATTCAGATCTCAGTATCAGAGTGCCTCTCCTAAGTGACTGGCTTGGTATAGCTTTTAGTCATTGAGAATTTATACATGAAAACATCTGCCTCTTTATTGGGGGCACAAGGGTGCATGAGTCAGATTGAGGGCCGCACAGCTGGTGAGCCTCAGCGGCAGCAGAAGACCCTCTCCATGTGCCTGGCTTACCTTTCTTGCCCCTGTGTTCCAGCTCTCTGGACTTCCCACTATTTCCTGTGCAGCGTGTGTCTTCTTGGAAACCAAATAGTTGGTGAAATCAGATGATGTTTAAATAAGTTATCTTTCTTTTCTTTTAAAGCTAGAAAGTTGTACAAGCTGCTGCTGGGCTGTTGGCAAGATATTCTGACAGTGGATAGTTTTCTTCCTACTCTAGGCTGCCTTCATGGTATTTCTTTAGGTGAGCCCTGGCCTCAGCTTGACAGTTGCAACTGTCTCCAATGTCTCCAAGTGGGAAGGGAGGACGAGACCAACAAATGATGGTTCTAGAGCACAAACTGGAAGACAGCATGTCAGTGAAGAAAGGAACAGGAGACTGGGACAGGCCTGAATAGCCATGGTCCTTACTACTAGCCTTCCAGAAGTTTACAGATGGACATTTCAGAGCTGGCAGGACTTCTAGGAGAGAGCGCTTACAGACAGATGTGGAGGAGGTGGCACAGGTTATTTCCAAATCTTATGAAAATTCCATGTCACACACCTAAACAAATCCTAGGCTTTACCAGAGGAGAAGCTATTGACTCAGACCTTAACTTTCTACCTTGCTCACAAGGCTATCACAAGATAGATACCTTATCAAACACTTCAAATAGACTTTGCATAGGTCTGACATCCTTAAAAAATAGGAAGAGCTTGCTATGCATAAACGCTGTCCTCTGGCAATACTGACTGGCTGCCTTGACGGCCAGGGCTTGGTTCCAACGCCGAGCCCCTGCTGGTCACATGTCCCCCAGTTAGACAGCCGTCCACACACTCTGCTGCTCCCACTCTTAGCCCACAGCCTGGCGGACACACCTGGATTTATCACTGGAACAGGAGACCTACCGCTTACTTTATGAGCAAACTCATCATTCCCTTATGCCGATACCTGTGCTGACTCCCCTGATTCTGATTAAGACAACCACCCTCTCCTGGTTCAACCCCAACTTTCTCTCCCAGATGCCCCAATTCTGCAGATTCTAGCTGTGCCATGACCCTCATCTCCTCACCCTAAAACTTGTTTTCCATTCTTTCATCCCTATAACCACCAATCCATTTTAGACCCCCATTAGAGGGGTCTCCACTTTTTCTTTTCCAACACTTCGATCTACCTCATGTTTTCCTGGCCCCGTTCACCTTTCCAGAAAGATTCCAGTGTCTCTTCTCTACACCAAATTCCTACTGGTCACTAAACTTGGTTAAAAATCCTAAGCCCTCACAAGGCAGTGAAATTTACGTGACTTCAGACTCTGGTTCTATCTACCACCTACTCTGTGTTACTAAACTACTCTGAGTTGTTTTCTCATCTGAAAAAAAGGCCAAATAATCATACTAAGTCTTTCTGAAGACTGTGTGAAATAATACATGTCATGCACTAAGCACAGTGCTTGGCAGACATCACTCAGTTATGAGTTGTATTAACCAAACCTCAGCTGTAAAATCCCACACCTGCATACCTAACATCGTCTACTCTCCTGCAGTTACACCACTCTGCCTTGGTTCTTAGGCTAGCTCTTCTCTGCAAGGCATACCTCTAATCTGATGTCTCTTCCACCTATGGACATTCTCCCTGCCCTCCAAAGGGCACTGCAAGCATCATCTGCTCCACGAAACCTTTCCCGAAAGCCCCCTCACCCTTGGTTTTGTTTCTCTTCTGAACTCCTACCTTACTTCTGCGCCTTCAAGTACGTCATAAGTTGCCCACACTTTGAGATTACTCTTTGCAACTTGACCACGATCTACATCACGATCAATGACAGAATTTTACTCATCTTTACATTCTGGGGGAAAGCAACTTAAAGATAAGTGGCCATGACAATCAAGCTGGACTGAATATCCTTCCTTAATCTTAGTTAAGAGGGAAAAAGTCCTCTGTGTAAGCATATTGATCTGTTTTCAAGGAGCCACTCTCCTTTCCTCTTCACTAGACTTATTTGGGATTACATATATTTCAGAACACTTTACCTATCCCTTTCTTTTTGAAGTCTCTTTACCATTTTCTTTGGCCACAGGAGAGATTATTTCTTTCTTTGAACTGTTTGAAATGTTTGTAGCGTACAGAGCTCTGCCCAAAGCAGGCTTCTTTGGGGATTTCATTTCCTGGTTCCTGTCACTTTATATCACTGGCCAATTCTGTTTATGGGTCAGAAAGAAATCCAGAGATATTCTTCCTTGCATTATTTTCTCAGTCTTCTTAAAAATTAAATGATCAGTAGAACAAGTCAAGAGTTTATAAGAAGTTAGCAGAATAAAACTTGCAGTGGGTTTTACAAACATGTTTGGTATCCCTTCTAGGGCTAGGCTTCCCTGGTGACTCAAATGATAAAGAATCTCCTGCAATCAAGAGACCCAGGCTTGGTACCTGGGTTGAAAGGAATTGCAACTTAATCCAGTATTCTTGCCTGGAGAATTCCATGGACAGAGCAGCCTGGTGGGCAATAGTCCATGGAGCCACAAGGAATCGGACATGACTGAGTGACTAACACTAAGAGGAATAACCTCCGAGGAAAAAGTATCATCCGTAACCTGTCTCAGTTCAGTTCAGTCGTTCAGTCGTGTCCAACTCTTTGCAACCCCATGAATCTCAGCACGTCAGGCCTCCCTGTCCATCACCAACTCCCGGAGTTCACTCAGACTCACGTCCATTGAGTCAGTGATGCCATTCAGTCATCTCATCCTCTGTCATCCCTTTCTCCTCCTGCCTCCAATCCCTCCTAGCATCAGAGTCTTTTCCAATGAGTCAACTCTTCGCATGAGGTGGCCAAAGTACTGGAGTTTCAGCTTTAGCATCATTCCTTCCAAAGAACACCCAGAACTGATCTCCTTCAGAATGGACTGGCTGGATCTCCTTGCAGTCTAAGGGATTCTCAAGAGTCTTCTCCAACACCACAGTTCAAAAGCATCAATTCTTCAGTGCTCAGCCTTCTTCACAGTCCAACTCTCACATCCATACATGACCATTGATAAAACCATAGCCTTGACTAGACGGACCTTAGTCAGCAAAGTAATGTCTCTGCTTTTGAATATGCTATCTAGGTTGGTCATAACTTTCCTTGCAAGGAGTAAGTGTCTTTTAATTTCATGGCTGCAGTCACCATCTGCAGTGATTTTGGAG
>SJYC01014228.1:0-75893 GCA_006408675.1 Madoqua kirkii
TACATGACCATTGATAAAACCATAGCCTTGACTAGACGGACCTTAGTCAGCAAAGTAATGTCTCTGCTTTTGAATATGCTATCTAGGTTGGTCATAACTTTCCTTGCAAGGAGTAAGTGTCTTTTAATTTCATGGCTGCAGTCACCATCTGCAGTGATTTTGGAGTCCCCAAAGTAAAGTCTGACACTGTTTCCCCATCTATTTCCCATGAAGTGATGGGACCGGATGCCATGATCTTCATTTTCTGAATGTTGAGCTTTAAGCCAACTTTTTCACTCTCCTCTTTCACTTTCATCAAGAGGCTTTTTAGTTCCTCTTCACTTTCTGCCATAAGGGTGGTGTCATCTGCATATCTGAGGTTATTGATATTTCTCCCGGCAATCTTGATTCCAGCTTGTGTTTCTCTCAGCCCAACATTTCTCATGATGTACTCTGCATAGAAGTTAAATAAGCAGGGTGACAATATATAGCCTTGACATACTCCTTTTCCTACTTGGAACCAGTCTGTTGTTCCACGTCCAGTTTTAACTGTTGCTTCCTGGCCTGCATAAAGATTTCTCAAGAAGCATGGCAATCCATAATACTGACCCTACTACAGCAAATTTTCTGTGATTTCTCTATCCCCATTGCCCTCACCTAGAAATCTACCTTTAGGGCCTGGGTTTCCATAGGTGAGCTTCTTAAAGCAAAATATTCCCTTCTAGAATCCTATCTTCATCATTAGAAACATCCTAACCTTCCTGGTAAGACAAATTAGATGATGGAATCAAGGCCGAACTTTTAATGTTCACTTGGCTTAGTCCTCAGGGGCTGCATCCTGGCAAACAGCTACAGGCATGACAACCGCCCTGCTTCCTGGTGTTCTTTTAGCCAATTACTGAAGTTCTCTTCCTTGGCCACTGGTCTTCTCTTTGCTATGCCTATTGTTCTCTACTCAGTCAGATTTAAATCCTTTTTTTCTTCCCATCAGATTTCAGTTGAACTCTCTTGATCAGGTTAGCAAATCTTTTACCAAATACACACACTGATCCTCACAGATACCAAAACTGTTCCCTGCACACGAGACCTTGTTTATCAACACTATCTGTGTGACAGCTACTTGCACACTTTCTGCATCCTTTTCCAGTTCATGGTCTATCTTCCTCAAAAAGTAGGAATACCACATACCTCCCCCCCTCCCCCCCGGAAGACCTTCTGCTTCCTACAATGACTTCAAAGCACAAGGATACATTTGTGGTTTCTTTGGACAATGTAGTGTATTTTCTTAAAACCCCTTTTCTTTTGGAGCATAGCCAATTAACATTGTTGAGATGGTTTCAGGTACACAGAACAGGGACTCAATCATACATATACATGTATCCATTCTCCCCCAAACTCCCCTCCCATCCAGGAAGCCATTAACATTGAGCAGAGTTCCCTGTGATATACAGTAGGCTCTTGCTGATTATCCATTTTAAAATATAGCAGTTTGTACCTGTACAGGTTGTATTTCTTTTACCCAAAGAAATGAACGGGGTGATGGTTTGTAGATCTGAAACTTTTGCAGGTTATCATGCATGCAAGGAGAGATTAAAAAAGCCTGCCTCAGTGATCAATGCAAAGAAATAGAGGGGAAAAATAGAATGGGAAAGATTAGTGATCTCTTCAAGAAAATTAGAGATACCAAACGAACATTTCATGCAAAGATGGGCCCAATAAAGGACAGAAATGGTATGTACCTAACAGAAGAAGAAGATATTAAGAAGAGATAGCAAGAATACACAGAAGAACTGTACACAAAAGATCTTCACAACCCAGATAATCACAATGGTGTGATCACTCACCTAGAGTCAGACATCCTGGAATTTGAAGTCAAGTAGTCCTTAGGAAGCATCACTACGAACAAAGCTAGTAGAGGTGATAGAATTCCAGTGGAGCTATTTTAAATCCTGAAAGATGATGCTGTGAAAGTGCTGCATTCAATAGGTCAGCAATTTTGGAAAACTCAGCAGTGACCACAGGACTGGAAAAGGTCAGTTTTCATTCCAGTCCCAAAGAAAGGCAATGTCAAAGAATGTTAAGACTACTGCACAATTGCACCCATCTCACACCCTAGAAAAGTAATGCTCAAAATTCTCCAAACCAGGCTTCAATAGTACATTAACCGTGAACTTCCAGATGTTCAAGCTGGATTTAGAAAAGGCAGAGGAACCAGAGATCAAATTGCCAACATCTGCTGGATCATTGAAAAAGCAAGAGAGTTCCAGAAAAAACATCTACTTCTGCTTTATTGACTATGCCAAAGCTTTTGACTGTATGGATCACAATAAACTGTGGAAAATTCTGAGAGAGATGGGAATACCAGACCACCTGACCTGCCTCTTGAGAAACCTGTATGCAGGTCAGGAAGCAACACTTAGAACTGGACATGGAACAACAGATTGGTTCCAAATAGGGAAAGGGGTATGCCAAGGCTATATATTGTCACCCTGCTTATTTAACTTATATGCAGAGTACATCATGAGAAATGCTCAGCTGGATGAAGCACAAGCTGGAATCAAGATTGCTGGGAGAAATATCAATAATCTCAGATATGCAGATGACACTATCCCTATGGCAGAAAGCAAAGAACTAAAGAGCCTCCTGATGAAAGTGAAAGAGGAGAGTGAAAAAGTTGGCTTAAAGCTCAGCATTCAGAAAACTAAAATCATGGCATCTGGTCCCATCACTTTATGGCAAATAGATGGGGAAACAGTGGAAACAGTGACAGACTTTATTTTGAGGGGCTCCAAAATCACTGCAGATGGTGGCTGCAGCCATGAAATTAAAAGATGCTTGCTCCTTGGAAGAAAAGTTATGACCAACCTAGACAGGATATTAAAAAGCAGAGACATTATTTGCCAACAAAGGTCTGTCTAATCAAGGCTATGGTTTTTCCAGTAGTCATGTATGGTTGTGAGAATTAGACTATAAAGAAAGCTGAGATGAAGAACTGATGCTTTTGAACTGTGGTGTTGGAGAAGACTCTTGAGAATCCCTTGGATTGCAAGAAGATCCAACCTGTCCATTCTAAAGAAAATCAGTCCTGAATACTCATTGGAAGGACTGAAGCTGAAGGTCCAATACTTTGGCCACCTGATGTGAAGAACTGACTGGGAAAAATTGAGGGCAGGAGAAGAAGGGGACGACAGAGGATGAGATGGTTGGATGGCATCACCGACTTGATGGACACGTGTTTGGGTAAACTCCAGGAGTTGGTGATGGACAGGGAGGCCTGGCATGCCACAGTCCGTGGGGTCGCACAGAGTTGGACATGACTGAGCGACTGAACTGAACTGATAATGCATGCCTTAGCTTATCGTTCACTGGTATCCATTTTACTTCTTTTAATCACAGAACCCTCACGCTTAGCTGGGCACAAGCTCATCTAATCAGAAGCTACATTTCTAGCTTTCCTTGCAGCTTGGTTGCCACCAGAGAGATGTGAATAGAAGCTATGTTAAAAAGAGCATACCCCTCAACCTTTCCTGGCTCCTGAGGGCTGAGAGATGGTGACAACTAGACCCAGAATTGAAAGCCATTATTTGAGGATGGCAATGTCATTGGACCAGCCTAGGAATAACCATACCTGGACAGTCACAAGAGAGAGAAATAAATTTCAATCTTGTTATTTGGGGGTCTCTCAGTTACAGAGGTTTAGTGCAAACAATACAGGCTCTAAGAAGGTAGCATGGCTTACAATCAGGAATCTTGGGTCACCTTGGTACCCCTCAACAGAAAGTTGCCAACCATATCTATGATGATCAGCTTCCTGGTCCCAGAAACAGGAACCCCTGAAACACTGGCAGTAAGAATCCTTACTGTTTGACAAAGCAGGAAAGCCACTGTTTCCAAGTTCCCAAGTTTGCTTCTCCTAAAGCAGCCCCATATTCTTCAGTAGGCCTTGGGATAGAGATGAATCCTCAAATCACTTCACCTTCTCCAGCAGGACAGTCCCCTGCATGTTGCATTTACTCCCAAACAGTCCTCAGTGCCACTCCAAAACTGAAGACTTAAAGTTCTGGGTGGAGAGGGGTGAGTCCACAGGACATATGACCATCCCTCCACTCTTGAATGAGAAAATTAGAAACAGGCTGAGTTTCCTTCTCTTTCTGCTATTTAGCCACCCTGACTTGCCCTTCTCTGTCTCTAGAGGAGAAACACTGATGGATAAAGGTGGGCTAGTAAAGGAAACTACCGTGAAAGACAAGAGGCTGAGAACAGATAAACTGAGGAAAATTCAACTTAATATCTATAAAGTGCCTACCTAGACAGTATATTAAAAAGCAGAGACCTTTGCCGACAAAGGTCCATAGAGTCAAAGCTATGGTTTTTCCAATAGTCATCTATGGATGTGAGAGCTGGACCATAAAGAAGGCTATATGTCAAAGAATTGATTGTTTCCAACTGTGTTGTTCGAGAATACTCTTGAGGGACCCTCAGACAGCAAGAACATCAAACCAAACAATCCTAAAGGAAATCAATCCTGAATATTCATTGGAAGGACTGATGCTGAAACTGAAACTCCAATACTTTGGCCACCTGACAAGGAGCCGACTCATTGGAGAAGACCCTGATGCTGGGCAAGATTGAGGGCAGGAGGAGAAGGGGATGACAGAAGATAAGATGGTTGGATGGCATCACTGACACGATGGACATGAGTTTGAGCAAGCTTTGGGAGATAGTAAAGGACAGGGAAGCCTGCTGTGCTGCAGTTTATGGGGTCGCAAAGAGTCAGACTGAGCGACTGAACACGACCAGAAAGTGTCCATAGCCCTGCTAACCCCAAATGAGAGAAACAAGGGACCTGAAGCTTAATCCAAGGAGGGACCCACCCTGGCCAAGGAGACAAGGTATCTGTAGATGAAATGAGTGAGAACACAGTTCAGGAGGTTTTGTGGACATTCACAGGGAAGAGTTCAGAGAAGCTGACGTGAGTTATTAAAGAGGTGTCCCGAGGGGAGCCTTAGAGATGTGGACAGGACATGACCAGGTAGAGAAGAATGTGGGGGGTAGGGAGGACACCTCCCACAGGATTTCCCAAGCCTGGCTGCCTGGCAGGATCACCCTGAGGAGCATCTACAGACTACCAAAGTCTGGCCCCACTCCATTCCAACTCATCCAGAGGCTCTGGGATGAGGCCCAGGCAAGTTCCCCAGGTGACTGTGATGCAACGTGTGGGTTGAGAACCACTCCCTGATCCTGCATCCAGAAATGATAGAAAGATTTACTCCACAAAACTGCCTTCTTTTATCTTAGCATTTCATTTCATTTCAGTATCTAATGCCACACCAACGTCTATTGCATCTCATTTGTACCAAATTAAAATACAGAGCAGGATGTGACTTAGCAGTTTAAAGGGTAAGAGAGAGCGCCTCTGAAGAACTTAAATTAACATCTTGTGGTTTGAATTTTTTCAGTGGGTGTTGCGAACCTCTCTTAACTGACAACTGCTGGCGGAAGTAGGGTAGATTTTAACAATTGGCAACCACAGACAGCATTTCATTACTGATCTAAAAAGACTATCAGTTGAGTCAGTATAAAATGTGAATGTGAATTTTTTAAACTTCTCTCTATCACTCATAAAAATCTAGTAAAGTCTGTTCAGCAAGTAAACATTAAGCTAACAATGACTAATACTCCATCAAGTTACCTGAATCCTCTCAAATAACAAGAAACGAAATACCTAGTGGTTGTGGTTAAGGTATCAGATGTACACACTTTAAGCTGTCTGTCGCCCTAACTAAAAATAACCCAAGGACTGAGATGCTAAGCTTCAAACAAATTCTATAAAAGGTATTTCCCAAGATATTATGTATATATTGGGGGAGAATTGCTGGGGCAATAGTAAACAATCTCCTGTAAGAAACCCGAAAGAAAAGTCACTAATTTAGCAAATGTAGGTGGGGAGGAAAAAGGATATAGGGAGTTTTCCTCTCCTAGGGGATGGACTACTGCAAGAAAATGAGCATGAGACACTTCTAAACCAGTACAAACTGAAAAACAGTTATAAGTAGAAACAAAATGAAAAGGCAGAGAAAACAGGTTTTTAAAAAATCGAGGTGGTTATTGGCAGAGTAAAGCTAAAAAGGCAAGAGAAAGGTAAAGCACCTCTGCCATGAATGTTAACCGTGAAGGTTGTTTTCTTCCTCCAGGAGAGTGTGTATATCAGAAGCAATTTGAAGACTGTGCCTAACTCTAGTTTTTTGTAACTAGTACTAAACTCAACAGGTGGCAGGTTATTTGTTAATCAGATTCATGCTCAACACTGAAAAAAACCAAACAACCCAATTTAAAAATGGGCAGGAGATCAGAACAGACATTGTTCTAAAGTAGCCATGCAGATGGCCAACAGGCACATGAAAAAATGCCCAACATCATTAATCAGAGAAATGCAGATCAAAACTACAATGGCCTCATCTCACACCTGTCAGAACAGCTATCATTACAAAGAACACAAACAAGAAACGCTGGTGAGGATGCGGAGCAAAGGGAACCTTCATGCACCTGTGCTAGCAATGTAAACCGGCACAGCCACTGTGGAAAACAGCATGGAGGTTTCTCAAAAAGCTAACTACAGAACTAGCGCACGACCCAGCTATTCCACCCCTGGCTATATATCCAAACCAACAAACAAGAACGCTAATTCAAAAAGATACATGCACCCCAACGCTCACAGCAGCACAATTTACAGTCGCCAAGATATGGAAGCAACCGAAGTATCTATCAACAGATGAACTGATGAAGAGGTGATATATATACATATACACAACAGAATACTACTCGGCTATAAAAAGAGAATGAAATTTTGCCATTTGCAACAACATGGATGGACTTGGAGGGTACTATGCTAAATGAAACAAGTCAGAGAAAGATAAATCCTGAGTGACATCATTGACATGTAGAATCTAAAAAAATAAAACCAGTGAATATAAGAAAAAATAAACAGACTCAACAGACTCTCTCAACTATAGAGAACTAGTGCTCACCAGCGAGGAGAGGGAGGAAGGGAGAGGAATGATAGGGGCAGGATATTAAGAGGTATAAACTACCATGTGCAAAATAAGCTACAAGGATAAAATGCACAATGGAGAATATGGCCAATATTTTATAATAACTATAAAAGAAGCATAACCTTTGAAACTGTAAGTCTCTATATTGTACACCTGAAACTTAATATTGCACATCAACTACACCTCAATAAATTAATATAAAAGCAAATAAAACCAAAACTTGTGTCCCCTTCCTCTTGCTTCTAGAAGATTTTATCTCAGAGATAGGCAAAGAAATATGCTAAAGCATCCATTTATCATGCTGAAAAAATTCTGTAGAAAGGTGGATCCTAATTGCTTAGGAGTTTGCATCTAGTGAGAATGTAAAGAAAGAGTAATAATAGAAAGTACAAATAAGAAAATCTAAGTCAGCAGTGAGATGTAAATTATCAAAACGCCAGCTGGATTCCATCTAGTTAATTTTTGAAATAATTTTTAGCAACCAGGACCCTGCTCTTCACTTGATTCTTCTACATTGTGCATTCACTGTAGATATCATTTGAACCAGGGGTTTAGCACACTGAAGGTGTTTCAACACACCGTTTTGCATTTAGAACAGCATCTATCATCAAAGCAGTCCCAGTACTGTGCAAATGGAAACTCCCCCACCTCACACCCAAAGGCAGAACAGCCCCAGCGCTGAACAATGACAATCATACCTCCTGAAAATGAGACAAGCCCCAGACTTCAAGGCTTATCAATGGCTTAAAAGGAGCGGATGCCAACTCTGAATCATCATTACTGAGTGAGAAAGATGTGTTTTTTAAAGACAATGGCACCAAGATGTATCTCATCCCAAAGCTTGTCTTACAAAATAACACTAACATTTCTCTATCCATTGATAGGGTCTGTTTCCTTCTCTTGAACCTGAGTAGGCTTGTGACCATAGCTGAAGCAACGCTTTCTGACTTCCAAGGCTCTGTTAGAAATGATAATATAGCTTTTGCTTGCTGCTCTCTCTCTGTCAGGATTCTCACCCTTCAACTTAGCCATCACGATGTGAGGACAGCAACGTGGAGAGAACAGATGGAGGGGCTCATCTGGAAAAGCTGAGACCATCCCATCAGCTGAGAGCATCAATGCCCAGATATGCAAATGTGTAAGCCTTCAAACATCAACCTTCGTGCAGTCCCAGAGCACACTGAGTAGAGCAGAGTCCAGCAGTCCCACAGAGTCCTGTTTTAATTGCGGATTTGAGGGCTAAGTAAACGTCATTATCTTAGCCCACCAAGTTTCAAGGCTGTTTGTTATACAGCGTTAGGTAACTGAAACACTAGGCGGAAACTCTTGGCCCATCTTCAGGCTAGTCAGGTGGGAAGCAAGAGAACACAGGGTCAGAAAGACCAAGTTCAATCGGCAGAAATGACCAACAGGCTCCACCTACCAGAGCCTCCCACTCCTGTCACGTAGGTCAGATTTGGAAGAGGGCTCCTTGGTGGGCAAACCAGACCTCACTCAGAAAGTCACTTATGCAAAGCATACGATAGTTTATGGGCCAAGCAGCTGATCCAGGTAGGTATGTGTCTGATACTGAGGAAGAGACCACAAATAGAACACTGAAAATCCCATTTGTAAATGCCACAAACCCCTTCAGAACCCTTTAAATACACCTTTTAACACAGACCTCAAAATCCCCACTTATCACTTGGCATTTCTCTTCAATAGCTTAAGAAGTGGCTGGGAGCAAGTTTGCAACTGGCAACTGAACCACAAAGACCTTATCTTACTAAGGCCACAGGGTCAGTTGTGGGTACAAGTAGGACAGAACCCAGGACTGTACATCAAGAACATCCATTCAGAAGGCGAAGAGAGAATTGAAGTAAAAGTCCTAAGTACTTAAATATTTCTAAAGAGCAGTTTTACTGTTAAAGAGTCAAAATCTCCAGCACCATGGATCCTTTGGAAAGGACACTGACAAAGTCTTGGACCTTGGCCAGAGTCTGGTTGATTCTGCGGTACAAAGATCTAGTCTCAGTCATACACAGGGTTCCCTGGACGCTATCTGGTGCCCAGAAACCAGAAGATGCCAGCAAGGCAGTAAGAAGAACTGAGTTTCATCACCTGAGTTGGAGCAGAAGAATGACTGAGAGCAGTGGGAGGGAGGGACAAAACACAGGAGAGCATTCATTAAGGCTGGAATGAACACTGAATGCTTGTGAAATGGAAGCTCAGCATCTGAACCAGAACCAGCCAGCAGAACTTGAGGGGCTGTCTAACATCACAGCTTCTAGTTAAATGTGGGTACTGAATTAAGTGCAACTAAGAAACTCAATTTTAAATCTTAATTAACTAATTTAAATTTCCATAGCTACATGTGGCTGGTAGCTGCCATGTCAGACCAATACACCTTTAGACCACACCATTCTAAACCTCTTATTTCCTCCCTCCTTTCCCTTAGCACAAAGTGAGAAGACCTTGGGATATTTCTGCCTCCCAAAACCTTCCAGGTGTATTCTCACTCCAACCAACTCTGAAAAAATCAATGGCTGATAGACAGTTGAGTCATCATAGGCCAGGTGTCCAACACTTAAATGTATTAAGTCATCTGGGAGATTTTCTTCCCCACTCCTTCCATTGTTTGGAGACAATGAATTAAAGAATAAAAGAGGCTATTAGTTTTCTACATGAGGTCAGCAGGGATTTTTAAGTAATAAGCCCAGCTACAACTTCCAGGTACTTCAAACTGTGTCAGTACAGAGATTAGTTCCACACAGCTTCCATGGAAAACCATTAGGAGCGTTACAAAAAGATGTGTGAAGTTCATGTGTCTTTTAGGAAGGGCTTATAATGGCAGTTCAGTTTAAAGATAAGAGTCTGTGACATGAGGCAAAGATCATGTTTCAAAACAGAAGAAAAAGAATTATCAGTTCAAACAATTATCAGATGCCAGTTTATTTGGCAACTGATATTTACCATTGTCTACTATCTTCAGATGAAAAAAAAAAGAAAACCTCCATCACAGGCCAGCAAAGTAACTTTTCACAGAGTGAGGAAGGAGAGGGGAAGCCTTTTAAGAGGATTCCACACAATTTTGCAAAGTGCTAGAAACAGCTCCACAGAGCTGCCCAGTAGTAATCTTTTGGACTGGGAGAAAACTGTTTCTTTAGCGAGGAAATGAGAAATTCACTAAGAAAACAGCTAATTTCCCAGCATTCAAAAGTTCCCATAAATCAATATTCGATTACCAACTCAAACTTATTGCCCAATATAATTCTACCATTTCAGGCAAACAGATATTCTTAAAAGTTCCCCATTAAAACAGGCATTCTCACAAACCACTCATGCATGCTAAGTCGCTTCAGTCGTGTGACTCTTTGCAAGCCTATGGAGTGTAGTCCTGCCAAGATGCTCTGTCCATGGGATTCTCCAGACAATGAGTATAGCCTTGTAGAAGACAATTTAGCAATAGAAAAGTTGTCTTTCAAAAATAAAGGCAATATGGAACAATTTCCAAAGATAAAACAACTTAGGAAATAGGGCTTCAGAAAGCCTTTTCCAAAATAAACTTAATGAAGATGAACTGCACCAAACATAAAATTAATAAGAATGATAAAACCATGGGAAAAAAAGAGCAATGGTTACTAGTGTATTGATTGGATTAAATAAGTGGGGGAATAGACAGGGGAGGTAGAGCTACTAAGTGTTAAAAGTATTTGTTGTTGTTCAGTTGCTAAGTCATGTCCCACTCTTTTGTGACATCATGGACATAGCCAACCAGACTTCTCCATCCATGGGGTTCTCCAGGCAAGAATACTGCAATGAGTTGTCATTTCCTTTTCCAGGGGATCTTCCTGGAGCAGAGATCAAACCCAGAGCTCCTGCATTTGCAGGCAGATTTTTTTTTTTTTTTTAACCACTGAACCACCAGGGAAGCCTACATTACAAAAAATAAATTTTAACAAAATGAAAATAAAACAAATGACAAACATTTGACATCAGGGAAGAGCTGCTGGGCCAAAGAATTAGGCTGTTTTTTATATACATTGTTTTAGCTCACCCAACCCATTCTCACTCCCAGACAGATACCTCTCTTCTGACTAAGGGAATTAATCCTCTTGGGATAAAAAATTACTCTTCAGCACCCTGGTTATTTCTTTGCCTTTTGTTAAACTGAAGTAAATAGAATAATTTACTTTTACAACCATGTTTAACTTGAGCTCAGTCTTATACAATTATTTCTCCCCATCGTTTATCCCTCCCTCTATGCATCTCTCTCACTTTATACACCAGGTAAGCTTGAAATTAATGCTAACACTGGTTAGTTTCGGGTTGAGATTTTGGGGTGATATTTTATTTTTTTCTTTGAGCTTTTTTAGTTTTGTTTTGCTTGCTTTTTAAAAATAAGAAATACGTGTAACTGAAGTAAATATAAAACAGCCATTACTTTACTGATTTAATACCAGACCACCTGACCTGCATTCTGAGAAATACGTATGCAGGTCAGGAAGCAACAGTTAGAACTGGACATGGAACAACAGACTGGTTCCAAATAGGGAAAAGAGTACGTCAAGGCTGTATACTGTCATCCTGCTTATTTAACTTACATGCGGAGTACATCATGCAAAATGCCAGGCTGGATGAAGCACAAGCTGGAATCAAGACTGCTGAAAGAAATATCAATAACCTCAAATATGCAGATGACACTACCCCTATGGCAGAAAGCGAAGAACTAAAGAGCCTCCTGATGAAAGTGAAAGAGGAGAGTGAAAAAGTTGGCTTAATACTCAACACTCAGAAAACTAAAATCATGACATCTGACCCTATCATTTCATGGCAAATAGAAGGGGAAATAATGGAAACAGTGACAGACTTTATTTTGGGGGGGCTCTATGGACAGAGGAGCCTGGTAGGTTGCAGTCCATGGGGTCACTACTAGTTGGACACGACTGAGAGACTTCACTTTCACTTTTCACTTTCATGCATTGGAAAAGGAAATGGCAACCCACTCCAGTGTTCTTGCCTGGAGAATAACTAGGAAGAGGGAGCCTGGTAGGCTGCCATCTATAGGGTCGCACAGAGTCAGACATGACTGAAGCAACTTAGCAGCAGCATGGAAGAAAGTAAAGAGGAGCTAAAAAGCCTCTTGATGAAAATGAAAGTGGAGAGTGAAAAAAGTGGCTTAAAGCTCAATATTCAGAAAACGAAGATCATGGCATCCAGTCCCATCAATTCACGGGAAATAAATGGGGAAACAGTGGAAACAGTGTCAGACTTTATTTTGGGGGGCTCCAAAATCACTGCAGATGGTGAGTGCAGCCATGAAATTAAAAGACACTTGCTCCTTGGAAGAAAAGCTATGACCAACCTAGATAGCATATTAAAAGCAGAGACATTATTTGCCGACTAAGGTCCAGGATTGTCATCCTGCTTATTTAACTTATATGCAGAGTATATCATGAGAAATGCTGGACTGGAATAAACACAAGCTGGAGTCAAGATTGCCGGGAGAAATATCAATAACCTCAGATATGCAGATGACACCACCCTTATGGCAGAAAGTGAAGAGGAACTAAAAAGCCTCTTGATGAAAGTGAAAGAGGAGAGTGAAAAAGTTGGCTTAAAGCTCAACATTCAGAAAATGAAGTTGAACTGAACTGAACTGAAGGTCCTTCTAGTCAAAGCTATGGCTTTTCCAGTAGTCATGTATAGATGTGAGAGTTGGACTGTGAAGAAGGTTGAGCGCCCAAGAATTGATGCTTTTGAACTGTGGTGTTGGAGAAGACTCTTGAGAGTCCCTTGGACTGCAGTGATATCCAACCAGTCCATCCTAAAGGAAATCAGTCCCGAATATTCATTAGAAGGACTGATGCTGAAACTGAAACTCCAATACTTTGGCCACCTGATATGAAGAACTGACTCATTGGAAAAGACCCTTATGCTGGGAAAGATTGAAGGCGGGAGGAGAAGGGAATGACAGAAGATGAGATGGCTGGATGGCATCACCGACTTGACGGACATCAGTTTGAGTGAGCTCCGGCAGCTGGTGACGAACAGGAAGCCTGGCATGCTACAGTCCATAGGGTTGCAAAAAGTTGGACACAACCGAGATACTGGACTGAACTGAATGGTTCATTTTCCTAAAATGGTCACCTGACCTGTGCTTCTCTTATTTCCCCAACACCCCCAACCTCAGATTCTGACTCAATATGCTCTCTAGCCCTCTTCCTTCCCTGGTTGTGCCTCGGTTTTTGGAGAAACATGCTTCAACATGAGAGAACCGTCCTATGTCACAGCTCCCATAGTTATTAGGAAAAGTTCAGGCCTTCCAAGAATGTGGGAGAATGTAGATGAGTAAAAATCGCAGGGCTTGGGTCTTTTAACTCGAGGTGTGGATAGAAACTATTGACACTGGGAATCCCATCTGTGCTGTTGTTACACATCAGGGATGGCACACCAACACACACAATCTGGACTTACTGGAAGTGAAGTTATCTATACCACGAAGACTTCTTCCAGTACTAGGTATCTACTGATGTGTCCCTCCCACTTCTCTCTTCCTGTCTTTCTATTACTCTCATGCTCACACTCTCTCTCTCACACTCTACCCCCCTTTCTCCTGCCACCCCCCCTCTGGTTAAAAGAAACCCTCCTTCTCTTTAAAGGAAAGTCAAATAAACAAACCCTATTAGATGACCTGGCTTCCCAGGTAGTGCTAGTGGTGAAGAATCCACCTACCAATGCAGGAGACACAAAGCAGGTTTGATCCCTGGATTGGGAAGATCCCCTGGAGTAAGAAATGGCAACCTGCTCCAGTGTTCTTGCCTAGAAAATTCCAAGGACAGAGGAGCCTGGTGGGCTACAGTCCATGGGTCGCAAAGAGTCAGACACAACTGAACACACATACGCACACACATTTAGATGACCTGGAAGAAGAAGGAAGATGGGGTTTAGGTTGAGGGAGGGAAGATGGAAGAGCCATTAGAATATAGCATAGCTACATCGATATACGTAATTGCACATAGTCTGTTCTACCACACCACTCTAAGAATGCATTCCAGGTATGACAAGCTTATCTGACAACTCAGAACTGGGTAGCTGTTCTTGTTTTTGTTTATTTCATGGCAAAAGTCAGCAGTCTTGCTTGGTGTGGGTCCCTGTTCCCCTGCCTCTTCCTGTCCTCTATCTTTTAAAAGGTGTTTCAGAGTAACAGCTGAAGAAATCAAATTTTACCCATTCAACAGATCATGGATTATTAGGCACCATACAGACCAATCTAAACAAGTAAGGAAATGGCAACCCACTCCAGTATTCTTTCCTGATCAATCCCATTGACAGAGGAGCCTGGCGGGCTATAATCCATGGGGTCACAAAGAGTCAACATGGCTGAGTGCCCAATCAGATCCTGGAAGGTAGGGTACTTTATAAGTTAACTGTACACACATGAAATGTTTCAGGAGTTTGATTTTAACTTCTAATTTAAGCACTCACTTTTTTGATAAGTGAGACAGCATAGTTAGTTTCTATGTAATATACCAGTAGACACAACCCATCCTAGAAACAGCAGCTCAAAAAGACTAAGAAATCAAATTTCATGACTGAAAAATAAAGGCGATATCCTGGATTGTAATTACTCAAAATGTGCTCTGCCAAATAACACTTTCACAGGGCTGTCTATGGGGGGATAGAATGAGTTCCCACAGACCAGTCAGCTTGGTAAACACTGCTCCTATAGTCCCTTCTTAAAGACATATTAGCACATTAAGGGTTTCTGAGAGATCCTGCACTTAAAACAAACAAACAACAACAGAAGCAAATCCGTTAACTATGTTCAACAACCCATTCCAAATCCTTCTGACCTCAGAATCTCCTTTTTGAGGTAATACTTCAACCTTCCTTCAGCCTAATGGCCAACTTTAAAGCTCAATCATCCTGTGAAATGGTGAATGAACTCTTACCTTTAAAGGCTGTATATCTGTCAAGGAGATAACAGCCTAACGGGCACAGGAACCATTTCTGGCTTATGAATCAGGCTTGTAACAGCCAATACTAACACTTGGATGCCTTTTGCTTAGTTTCATGTCTAGACTTGAGAGGCCTAGAGAAGCATGAGAAACCATGGCCATCACATAAAAACCACAAGCAATGCTCAGAGATTGGGCTCATGCTTCCCTAATTGACCCAGTCTTCCCTAAAAGCCCTCCCTGGGTCTCTCACTATCACATCTCTCTCCCCAAACCCAGCTTCCCCACACCCCTTCCTCCTTGCTTTCCACAGTTTACTACTTGGGCTCCATCCTTCCCATTTCAGTCTGAAATCATCCTCAAGAGAAAACATCTGAATAGGAAGTCCAACATCATTTGGAAGAGAGAAGCACCACTCCAGGGAGTGACATTCTCAGTTAACTGGACAAAGTGCTCAAAAAAATCTTGGGGAAACTATCTCAGAAATTAAATACTCATGCGACTGTTGTGCAGGACTGCCTTAACAGGTATCTCCAAGCAATATGCACTACATCTACCCACGCACACGAGAAACGGGAGCCATACTCGGCATTTCTGTAACAAGTGTTAAGTAACATATAGATAAATGGAACAGAACTGAGAATGCAGAACTTAAACTCTCACATTTATGCTCAATTCATTTTGACAAAGGTACCAAGACAATCAATAGAGAAAAAAATAGTCTTTTCAACAAATGGTGCCGGGAAAAGGAGATATCAATGCAAAAGGATGAAGTTGGACCCTTGCTTCATACCACATACCAAAATTCACTCAAAATGAACCAAAGTCCTAAATGTAAGAGTTAAGACTATAAAACCTTTGAAAGAAAGCACAGGGGTAAATTTTCCTGACCTTGGGTTAGATCATGATCTCTTACATACGACATCTAAAGAAAAGCAAAAAAGAAAAAAAAATAAGTTGGACTTTAAAATTAAAACTTTCATACTTCAAAGGATAAAATCAAGAAAATAAAAAGACAGCCCAAAAATGGGAGAAAATGCTTGCAATCATATAGTTGACATGGGCCTATTATTTAGAATATAGAAATAATTCTTACAACTCAATGAAAAAATAACTCAATCTATTTTAAGTGGGCAAAGAGCTTGAAAAGATATTTCTCAAGATACTTCTCCAAGGAAGACACACAAACGGTCAATAAGCAAAAGATGCTTAACATCATTAACCCTGAAAGAAATGCAAATTAAAACTACCAAAAAAAAATCTCTTCATACTCCCTCGTGCTCATTTTAGGTCACCTCAGTCGTGTCCAACTCTTTGCAACTCCATGGACTGTAGCCCACCAGGGTCCTCTGTCCATGGGATTCTCTAGGCAAGAACACTGGAGTGAGTTGCTGTGCCCTCCTCCAGGGGATCTTCCTGGCCCAGGGATCGAACCCAAGTCCTTGTATCTTCTGCATTGGCAGCTGGATTCTTTACCACCTAGGAAGCCCCTCATACTCCTTAGGATGGCCATAATAATAATAATAATAATAATAATAAAAGAAGAACCAAATAAAAAGACAGACAATAACAAGAGTTAGAAAGGATATTGAGAAACTGGAACTCAGACTCTTTGGTGGCAGTGTATACTTTGAAAAACAATCTGCCAGTTCCTCAAAACTTAGACACCATATGGGACAGCAGCATCACTCTTAGGTATATACCCAAGAAACTTGAAGATGTATATTCACACAAAAAACTTGCACAGGAATATTCATAGCAGCATAATTTATAATAGTTAAAAATTAGAAAAACACAAATGTTTATCAACTGATAAATGAATAAATAAAAAGTAAAATATCTATATGCTATGTATGAACTGATAGATTGTACTGTCCCAAACTCATATATTGAAGCCTAATCCCCAGTGTGATGGTATCTGCAGATGGGGCCATGGGGAGGTAATTAAGTCATGAGGGTGGAGCCCCGTGAATGGGATTGGTGGCCTAAGGCTTGTTTCCTGTCTCCACTCTCAGCCATAGGAGGACACAACAAGAAGATGGCCATCTACAAACAAAGAAGAGATCTCTCACCAGACAGGAGATCTGCAGGTAGCTGGTCCTTGGACTTTCCAGTCTCCAGAACTGTAAGAAATTAATGTTTGTTGTTTAAGCCATCCAATCAATGGTAATTAGTCATAGCAGCTTAGACTAAGATACCAGAGCATGAAATATTATTCAGCTGCAAAAAGGAAAGAAACACTGAGTCACGCTACAATGTGGGTGAACCTTGACAACATTATGCTAAGTGCAGGAAGTCAGATTTAAAAAGCCTGCATATTATATGACTCCATTTACATGAAATGCCCAGAATAAGCAAATCTATGAAGGCAGTAAGCACAGACTAGTGTTTGCCAGGGCTTGGGATTTCTTTGGGGGGTAATGGAAATATTCTAGAATAAGGTGGGTTGTGATGGCACAATTTTGTGAGTATACTAAAAATACATCTCTGTCAGATACTCTAGATTCCACATTTACGTGGCATCATATGACATTTGTCTGGCTTACTTCACTGAGTATGATAAACTTATATAATCTAAAAGGTGAATTTTGTGGCGTTGAATAATATATCAATAAAAACAATCTTACCCTCCTAAAAATAATCTTTGAATCAAACAGAATCAGATATGCAGTTATCCATCTTCTCCCTCAAAAACCACTGGCACTGAGGTGAATCTACTTTCGCTGAATCTGATAATTAACACTGGAATCTAGTCCTAAGATTCAAAAGAGAAAGAGCTATGCTGTGCGCTGAACGATGAACAAACTCCAATAAGGAAGTTTTGAGAACTTTACTAGGAGTAATTTAAAATACCATACTCGGAAAACAAATGAACAAAATATCAAGATGTAAGTCTATAACTTCAGATCAGTCTCTATAAAGCCTTCTGAGTCCATATGTTCTAGCTGTTTAGTCGCTAAGGCATGTCCGACTCTTTTGCGACCCCAGGGACTCTACCCCTTCAAGCTCCTCTGTCCACGGGATTTCCCAAGCAGGAATACTGGAGTGGGTTGTCATTTCGTTCCCAGGGAATCTTCCTCACCCAGGGGTCGAACCTGCATCTCCTCCATTGGAGGTGGATTCTTTACTACTGAGCCACCAGGGAAACCCCATATGCTCTAGTGATCTCACGGAAAGAATGAATAGCAAAAGTCATAGGTTAAAATCAACTTCAACATGTGGAAAAACCAATATAAATTAGGTCAAGGCTTGTCAATCATGGCAGCCACATTAGTCATCTGCGAACTCACAAATAGATCATTTGAGAGGTTTTTGACAATCATATAAAGAAATGAAACTTGAGTCTTCCAAGATCTCAAAGGCTTTCTTCTATCATGGCAGGCAGTACTGGCTTAGGTCACTGAAGGCCTGTTTACAAGCAATCAGGGGGCTAATTAAAACCCTTACAGAATAACTAAAAAGCCAAATCTGGATATGATGTTAAAATGATCTTCAAGCTCCAAAGCAGTTGGTTGATCTTTGATCTGTATGCCTGCCTTGCATTTAGCAATAACTCAGGCCCACACTTTTATTTTAAGTTATGACGTCTCTAATTCTCAGAAATACCACTATGTAGGTTAAAACAAATACACACATGTACTCACATATTCACACAGACTAACCCATCACAAGCCAAAAGAACCACCCAAGGGAACGAAAAGCCTAAAATTCATTGTCTACAGTCAAAAGAGCAAGGTAAACAGAACAAACGTAGATAATTCCAACTTTTGAGAGGTGATATCCCCCAAAGGTAGTTATAAATCAGCTGTTTGAAACTAAACACATTTTCTCATAGAAATCTATTAGTGTGTGGTCACATACCAGGTGAGACCAGGGAGACCAATGCAATGCACGTGTAGCAGAGAGTTGATAAGGCTTCTTAGAGGGGTAAAACATCTTCCAAGTTCAATTCCAAAATGTGGTTCAATCGTGGTAGCACCCCAGCTGCAGCATGGAGAAATAGGGTGTACACTCTCTGGTCCTGTCCTTCCCCAGATATCCTAAACTGGTGAACAAACAGGCCTTGGGCCAGAGTGGGAGGCCCACCCAATCCCATACAAACATATAAATCCTTCACAGGGGATCTCTATGGCTTGTGAGGGCCTGTGGATTTTTGCTGCTCTCCAGAAATTTCAGTTTCAGTAAATGTCTGCTTATCCAGAAGTGAAGGCAATTAAGAGTTCTCATTACAGAATTTAAAAGATTTTTTGTTGAAATGCAGCATTCATGTGTGTGTGTGAGTTGCTCAGTCATGTCCGACGCTTTGCAACCCCATGGACTGTGTAGCCCACCAGGCTCCTCTGTCCGAGGAATTCTTCAGGCAAGAATATTGGAGTGGATAGTCATTCCCTTCTTCAGGGGATCTTCCCAACCCAGGGATCAAACCTGGGTCTCCTGCACTGCTGGCAGATTCTTTAGTGTCTGAGCAACCAAGAAGGTCAAATAGATGGATTTTAAATATATATATATATATATATATATATATATATATATGTATGTATATATATATATTATAGGGTAGACACATGAAAAATCGTGATTTTCAGCAACTTCTCAATGTCTCTTGTGATCAATATAAATTATGTTTTTCATCACCCTTGTCTCCAAACCCCGGAACAGAGGCTGTATATAGTGAGCACCTCAAAGACATACGTGGGATCTCTGTTCCTTTAATATCATTAGTACTGGGAATGTGATTTATTTTTTAAAATACCTCAGAATAACTTATATACACTGTGATAGTGATCTTGAGCAATCTGCCTGTTTGTGCCTGTTTCCTCACCCAAGGAATTGTGTGGCTGAGTGACTGGGGTGGGAGGGAAATTAACTTTTCAGTGGATATCTTGGTGCCTTTGGAATGTGGTTTCACAAACACATACACTCATTAAACAATCAAAGAAACAGAATGTACTGTATGATTCTTCATTACAGTGAACCCCAAATGAGAGTTGGGAGTATGCAGTAACTCAGGACACCCTCCCAGTCCCTCCTGTCATCCCCTTGTCCCTCTCCAGGCCTCCTCAGATGTACACTGGGCTGCTGGCTCAGCCCCTCTTCTCCTCTGACCTCATTCCAGCCTGACCACCTGGTTCTGATTCACAGCCTTGCTGTCAACCCTGCTGTGTGTACCTCATTCCCCAGTCCTGCTTCAGAATTTCAGGTCAAGCATTTCTGTTTCTCCATCCAACTCCCCACACTCTCAGTGACCCAGAGCTTCTTGGGTGAAAGTGATGGATCATCCTCCTTACAGAAAATCACAGGGTTAATTTTGAATTCAAAGTTTGCTTATCTTAGGATCAATACAGAAGTGGGAGGGGGGTAGGGTAGAGTGACAGTTTTAGGACCAGAAAAAAGAATGGGAGGATGGATGGATCTGGGCCATGTCTGAGGCCCTGCCAAGTTCCACCTGTGCTTCTAGCTTCAGCCCAGGGGTTGTGAGCAACTCCCGCATCAGGCCAATAAAATTCCCCCTTACCTGACAGTTTCAGATACTATATTCCAGAGACTAGAAAAGTAATTTTGAATATCAATACCCAATGAAAGGAAGAATTGGCAAATTATGACACATTTGCTGATCAGTTCAGTTCAGTCGCTCAGTCATGTCCGACTCTTTGCGACCCCATGAATCGCAGCACACCAGGCCTCCCTGTCCATCACCAACTCCCGGAGTTCACTCAAACTCACATCCATCAAGTCAGTGATGCCATCCAGCCATCTCATCCTCTGTTGTCCCCTTCTCCTCCTGCCCTCAATCCCTCCCAGCATCAAAGTCTTTTCCAATAAGTTAACTCTTCGCATGAGGTGGCCAAAGTATTGGAGTTTCATCTTTAGCATCAGTCCTTCCAATGAACACCCAGGACTAATCTCCTTCAGAATGGACTGGTTGGATCTCCTTGCAGTCCAAGGGACTCTGAAGAGTCTTCTCCAACACCGCAGTTCAAAAGCATTAATTCTTCTGTGCTCAACTTTCTTCACAGTTCAGCTCTCACATCCATACATGACCACTGGAAAAACCATAGCCTTGACTAGATGGACCTTTGTTGGCAAAGTAATGTCTCTGTTTTTGAATATGCTATCTAGGTTGGTCATAACTTTCCTTCCAAGGAGTAAGTATAAATAAATAAAAGTATATGGGAAACCTATTTAATGATTGGTATAAAAATGCTATAAAAATAGTTTTACCCTTTGACTCAACATTTGTAATAGGTAAAAGGTGGATACAACCTTAATGCCAAACAGTAGAGGAAAAGTTAAGCAAATTAGATTGGAATATATTATCTTATACAATGAAGAGTATTGCTTCTAAACATATTTGTGAAGAATTATAAGATGTAAATTATTCATGTTTAAAGAAATATACTAGGAATTCCCTGGTGGTATCCAGTGGATAAGAATCTGCCTGCCAGTGCAGGCGATATGGGTTCGATCCCTGGTTCAGGAAGATCCCACATGTCATAGAGCAACTAAGCCCACGTGGCACACTACGGAAGCTCGTGAGCCTAGAGTCTGAGCTCCACAACAAGAGACGCCGCCACCGTGAGAAGCCCCTGCACCATGACGAATAGTAGCCCCTGCCTGCCACAGCCAGAGAAAGCAGGCACAACAACAAAGACCCAGCATAACCAAGAAAAACAGAAATAATTTTTTTAAAAGAAAAATATAAAATATAAAAGTACACAAAACTATGTAAAATGCATATTGAAAATGAAAATCATAGGAAATGCTCAAAGAATCAATAAGGACTACCTCTGGATGGTAAATCAAAGGGGGGTTTTTCACCTCTTTTTCTTACTAAATTTCTGTAATTTCAACATTTTTATAATGAGAACATATTTAAGATGATATATTTAATTACTTAAAATAAAGGGGGTAGCAAGAGTCTACCTCTTACACTTTGTACTTGTTTTTTTTTTGAGTTGTAAGTCTCCTGTTAACTGTGCTATCCACTGTGGATTTCTACTCATAATTACCAGTCCAGAGAACCAAGGTTACCCGGGTAAGCTTCTTGCCGACACTGTCACGCAGGCATTTACTTCCTAACGTTTCCTCAGTGCCTGCCTACCTTGTGTCAGGCTGGGTTTCACTGGTGTGAATATTCTGCTGGGTAATGTATGACTTTCTGAGGCAGTCTATTCCACTTTGAAATATTTTGACAATCGATGTCAGTGATCTTCAGCTTGATCAGTTGCCCTGAAGACTGAGTGCTCACCAACCTGATGATATCAGAAGGCTGTTTCATGTCCAGCAATATTACTTTTCTCTTGGTACATTTTGATCCATGGCTGTGCTGCTCATGGATCTGCCTGGGAATCAGATGTGTCCTGTCTCAGGTTGGTTGGCTGTTTTCTTTCTTTAGGAATGATACAAATCAGCTATCTAAAACTGCTATCATTGTCCTCTTTCTCTATTTTCTTTTCTGTGTATGGTGACTCAGACAGTAGAGAATCTAGGAGACCCGAGTTTGATTCCTGGGTCAGGAAGACCCCCTGGAGAACGGAATGGCAAACCACTCTGATATTCTTAGCTGGAGAATTCCATGGACAGAAGAGCCTGGCGGGCTGCAGTCCATGGGGTCACAGAGTCGGACACAACTGAACAACTAACACTTTCACTTTCATATGTATATGCAAAGGAGATAAGGAAAGAGGCATTAAAATGTATCATTTTTATGTCTTATCCCCCCAGCCCGTGGCATATGGGCAATGTCCAGCTACCAACACATTCAGGGTCCCCATTCTGATGAGAAGGTTTGACTGCCTTTCTCTATCACTGTTTGCAGCCAACAGCATCCTGGGTTATGCCCAGGTGGAGAGAAGTGGGAAAGAGGTGGGTTTCTATAAATGCTGTTTAAGTCAGGCTTCCTCCTTTACACTTTACCATGGTAAGAGCTCAGAGAGCTTGCAGGGTGGACAAGCTCAACGTCACAGCCAATATTGGACCCATTTCTGTGAAATGGAAAGATTGAACAGAATAACTGTTTCAGTTTCCATGGATCACTTCTAAGATAGGATGGCACCCCTGGAGTTAGATAAAAAGCTTATTCTGTTTCATTAAAATTATCCTTAAGTAGTTCTGGAGTGAAATGTTATCAGCCATCAGTTTTGCACTGGTGTGATGAAGAGGCAGACACAATGACTAGGGGCCCTCCTGTAACAGGACTTGGTATACAGTGCCAACTAGAACCATTTATTTCTTTATATCCAGAACAATTACTCCTAGCTGTTCCGAATTGAGGGAAATGATAGTGACCTCTTTGCAGCTAGAGAAGCAGTGTTTACAAGATTGACACCAGTTCATGAAAAGCTCTCCAGTCTGTGGTTTGAACAAGACAGGTCATGCCATGCCCCTGTTCAAATTTTTTCAGTGGTTACTCACTACCTACAAATAATAGATGATCTGGTTGCAAATCAGAATCATCCATGGACATTTTATTTCATTTTTGGCCATGCTGTGCGGCTTGTGGGATCTCAGTTCCCTGACCAAGGACTGAACCTGGACCACACCAATAAAAGCCTGGAATCCGAACCACTCGGCCACAGGGTACTCTCATCCATGGACATTTTAAAGAAAAAAACACACTCATATCCTCTTCCTAAAGATGGTAATCACAGTCCTGAGATCTAGGTACTAACGCTTTAAAAAAAATCTTCTAGATGACAAAAAGTCACAGTTGAAAACTACTGACTTAACAAGAGGAAGCCTCAAGTCTTCCATGCTACACACAAGCCTTGATTCCCACAACAATCCACCTCACATTTCACCCTCCAGCAACACCAATCCACTTGCAGTTCCCCACAAACTCCCTGAGCATCCCTCACCTCCACCTCCAGTTTACACGTGGCAGAGTGGTCATGCTAGTTGTAGCTCCAATGACGCTTTCCATCCACTCCTCCCTAATATTCCCAGATACACAAAAGACAAAGGCAGCTCAGCATACTACTACAGAAAATCGTCAAATCACAAAGGAAGGGGAGTGGGGAGGAATTACAGAGCAGCCAAGAAACAACTAACAAAATGGCAATAAGCACATATCTATCAATAAACATTCTGAATACAAATAGAATAAATTATCCAATTAAAAAAAACAAGACCTATCATTACTCTGCCTACAAGACTCACTTCAGAGGCATGGACATACTGACTTGATGGCACCCCTGGAGTTAGATAAAAAGCTTATTCTGTTTCATTAAAATTATCCTTAAGTAGTTCTGGAGTGAAATGTTATCAGCCATCAGTTTTGCACTGGTGTGATGAAGAGGCAGACACAATGACTAGGGGCCCTCCTGTAACAGGACTTGGTATACAGTGCCAACTAGAACCATTTATTTCTTTATATCCAGAACAATTACTCCTAGCTGTTCCGAATTGAGGGAAATGATAGTGACCTCTTTGCAGCTAGAGAAGCAGTGTTTACAAGATTGACACCAGTTCATGAAAAGCTCTCCAGTCTGTGGTTTGAACAAGACAGGTCATGCCATGCCCCTGTTCAAATTTTTTCAGTGGTTACTCACTACCTACAAATAATAGATGATCTGGTTGCAAATCAGAATCATCCATGGACATTTTATTTCATTTTTGGCCATGCTGTGCGGCTTGTGGGATCTCAGTTCCCTGACCAAGGACTGAACCTGGACCACACCAATAAAAGCCTGGAATCCGAACCACTAGGCCACAGGGTACTCTCATCCATGGACATTTTAAAGAAAAAAACACACTCATATCCTCTTCCTAAAGATGGTAATCACAGTCCTGAGATCTAGGTACTAACGCTTTAAAAAAAATCTTCTAGATGACAAAAAGTCACAGTTGAAAACTACTGACTTAACAAGAGGAAGCCTCAAGTCTTCCATGCTACACACAAGCCTTGATTCCCACAACAATCCACCTCACATTTCACCCTCCAGCAACACCAATCCACTTGCAGTTCCCCACAAACTCCCTGAGCATCCCTCACCTCCACCTCCAGTTTACACGTGGCAGAGTGGTCATGCTAGTTGTAGCTCCAATGACGCTTTCCATCCACTCCTCCCTAATATTCCCAGATACACAAAAGACAAAGGCAGCTCAGCATACTACTACAGAAAATCGTCAAATCACAAAGGAAGGGGAGTGGGGAGGAATTACAGAGCAGCCAAGAAACAACTAACAAAATGGCAATAAGCACATATCTATCAATAAACATTCTGAATACAAATAGAATAAATTATCCAATTAAAAAAAACAAGACCTATCATTACTCTGCCTACAAGACTCACTTCAGAGGCATGGACATACTGACTGAAAGTGAAGGAATGGAAAAAGATGCGCCCTGCAAATACAAACCAAAAGAAAGCTGGGGTAGCGATACTTAGACAAAACAGACTTTAAGAAAAAGGCTGTAATAAGAGACAAAGAAAATCATATTTGTAAATCTTTATGCACAGAGCATGGGAGGACCTAAATATATAAAGCAAATATTAATAGACCTAAAGGGGAAAAGATGCAGTAATATAGGACAGTAGGAGACTTTAACACTCCACTAAATTAATAGATGAATCATTTAGAAAGAAAATCAATAAGGAAACACTGGCTTTAAATGACATGTTAGGCTAAATGGACCTAACATTCCAAGGCTAACGCACACCAGGCTGCCCTTGCCCATACTTTATTCTAGGAACTGTATTTTGAAAATGAAAATTTTTGTTTGTGTTTCTATTTCCTGGCAATCCACTCCAGTACTCTTGCCTAGAAAATCCCATGGACGGAGGAGCCTGGTAGGCTGCAGTCCATGGGGTCCCTAGGAGTTGGACATAGCTGAGCGACTTTCACTTTCATGCATTGGAGAAGGAAATGGCAACCCACTCCAGTGTTCTTGCCTGGAGAATCCCAGGGACGGGGGAGCCTGGTGGGCTGCCGTCTCTGGGGTCGCACAGAGTCGGACACGACTGAAGCGACTTAGCAGCAGCAGCAGCAGCAGCAGCAGCAGAGGGAAGATACTATTCTTTTTCATCTTTATACCCTGGCAGCCTGGCAAAATACCTATCATACAATAGGTACAGTCACAGAAAATACTGGTGACATTCATGTTTTAGTTGAGCAACAGAATGAATATAATCACTAATTTTTACTCACTTTGATTCTCCATTGTGTGCCCTGGGTTACTGAATAATCCTCAAGTACACTAAAGAGAAAGCTCTTGGGAATCTTTGATTCAGTTAGAGGCAAGGTTGCTCTCATCTTATACCTAGAACTCATTTCAAGAAGACCCATATGACTACAATTCTAGTCTTAGACTAGTGAAAGAAATCACTGAAATAAGTCGGCGGAGAAATTGGCAAGATGAAGATATATTGGATACGCAGTTCAGAGTTTTCTGAATAGCATTTTGCAAAGCCACAGGCTTACAGGGTTTAAAATAGGACTCAGAACACCAACTCTGATGCCAACGTCCTTATTTTTAGATTTTTTAAGCAGAGGATATAGCTATAAATTCAACCTACTCAGTCTACGAATCCTCTAAACTTCCTCCTAGAGAACAGAAAAACACTTGGCATGTCTCCGGATGTTATTTTATTTGCATATATAGTTGTGCTTGTAAATTTTTGGTAAGTAAAAAAGAATTAATATGGAAGCTCCAAATGATTCCCATGATTGCTGCTTAACTTGGCAAAGTATTCTCATGCACAGAAGACACTTGCTTGTGGAAATGTGCATGGGCGGGCTGTTCAGTTTTTTCCACAATGGGATGTTGGCTTGTAGTTCTATGCATTCTCAGACAAATGGCAAGGGGACAGTAACAGAAGGACTACCATTTTGAGAGAGATAATGGACCAGAGAAAATTCAATGGCATGGTAAAAATATTTTACGCTTTACACCATCTGTGCTTTGTTGTTCAGTATCTTAATATCTCGTGATCCTGTCTCTTTTAAAAAATCACTTTATTAAGGTATAATTTACATACAGTAAAATGCCCCCTTTCAAGTATACACTATGATAGCTTGGACATGTGTATGCCAATAGAGCCACTGCTTTCAGCAACATATAGAACATTTCCCTCACCCCAAATTTCCCTCATGCCCTTTTGCCGTCAACTCCCACACCCCCACCTCTGATTTCTATCACTAGGACTACTCTTGATTGTCCCAGGACTCCATATAAGTGGAATCATGCAGAATATCTTTTTGTTTCTGCTTCTTTCTCTCAACAATGTTTCTGAGTTTCAGTCACCATGTTGCTTATGTCAACAGTTCCTTCCTTTTCATTGATGAACAGTATTCCATGGAATAAGTGAATAAATATACCACAACTTGTCTCTCTACAAGTTGATGAACATATGAGCTGTTTCCAACTTTTAGTGGTTATAACAAAGCTGCTGTGAACAGTTACAATAGACCTTTCTTGGGTAAATGCATGGGAACAGAACTGTTAGGCCAAAAGGAAGCATGTTTAATGTTACAAACTGCCAAACTGCTCTCCATGTGGCTGTGTCTGTCCTCACTTCCAGCAGCCATCCGAGCAGCCATGCCCGAGAGCTCCACCTGCTCCACATCCAAGCCAATACATGGTGAGTTTCAGCTGTGTTGGGGGGTGTGCAGGTACACCTCATTGTGGATCATTTACAAGGCATGATGTCTATGTCCTTCAACTTCAACCTTTTCCTCTTTCTATAGAACACAGGCAGTATAATATAATAAGAGATCGCTGAGTCCATTTCTGGACTCCTGAGTTTCATCACGAACTTTGTCACTAAATAGTTACATAATGCTATAAAGACCATCTATCCCAATATCAATTTTTTTCTATCTATAAAATGGTTAAATGAGGCCAAATGAGACTTACATTCTTGTTTTAAACAAAAATGAACATAAGTGAGTTTTGTCGAAAGCAATGTATTCCTTTCATAGTAGTTGAGTATTATTTTGCATAATGTCCCAAAGTTCTCAAAGAGATTTCTGTATATATCCTATGTCAAGGGGGTAATTTTCCCAAACACCACCCATTTACAAACAACAACAAAAAAGGAAGATAAACTCATCAAGAAAGGAGATTTTATTGAATGGAAAATTAATCTCCCTCTACTGCCTGGTGCTTCAAAACTGCTCTGCCAAGTCAGTGAACCTTAATGAATTCCCTTTTGCAGTCATCTAAGCTAATTTCCAAGTTGTACCTGTTTTTAAAAGCCTTTACAATTCAGAAAGCATAAACAATCACCTTTGGTCATTTGTTTTGCTCATTAAGCTTTAAATAATATGAAGTGAATCAAACAGGAAATAATTGGGTTCATTTGCTTTTTGCCTTACACATACACAACAGTCTTTTACTATGAAAACTCAGCAAATTCGAAGTCAGTCCTCATTTTTGGGGTTCCCATAAGACAAAGTCTGGATAAAGGTGAAGGTAAAGTTAATGATAAAGGCAGGAAAATATTATACATTCTTTATGAGGAAACTTAAGGAGTCAGTACTGTTGCCTGGAAAATGCCATGGACGGAGGAGCCTGGTAGGCTGCAGTCTATGAAGTCGCTAAGAGTCGCACATGACTGAGCAACTTCACTTTCCCTTGTCCCTTTCATGCATTGGAGAAGGAAACGGCAGCCCACTCCAGTGTTATTGCCTGGAGGATCCCAGGGACAGGGGAGCCTGGTGGGCTGCCGTCTATGGGGTCACAGAGCCGGACACAACTGAAGCGACTTAGCAGCAGCAGCAGCAGCAAGGAGTCAGCAGAAAGGGCAAATCGTGATCAAAGATGAGAGGGAAATGCATGACAAGACATTAGAGGAAATTAGTTTTCAGCTCCAAAGAAATATGTGCTGGAAAAAAATGCAAGTAAAACATCTGGTGTTCAGAGGGGTGTGGAGGTGAGGAGGACAACATTTTTTATCTTCACTTCCTGTCTAAACAAACAAATCATACATTGCCTATCCAAGATACAGATTACACTTAACAAAGGTTTCCCATGTCCTATTCCAAAGATATCTCAGAATATGCCAGTAGAAACAGAATAAACCTTCATGGGAGGTTTATTTCCATAAGAATGGAGAAAGTTGAGTCCCAGCTAACAAAAGAGATATTACATATGAAAAAATACATGCAGTGTACTTCCAAGGGCCTTTTACCTATTAGGGAAATGGAAAAGAAACCACCCACCATCAATCCAATTGGCCATTAACCTTTCTTGGGTCACTAAGTTTTTTAAAAATCTAATAAGAGGTATGGTCCAGTCTTTCCAGGAAAACAGTGATACGACCTTGCACAGTCCCAGAGGTCTGGCTCCATGAAGGCCTTCCATGGAGCCTTTAGGGTTTAGGGACCCTAGATTTAGAAGGACCACCCCTGATTTTAAATAAACTCACCAAGGAGACTTCCACCAACAATAATTCAAATATGACCTATATCCAAACAGACGAAGCAAATCTCTTCTAATCCAAATCCCAAATACATACACGGTACAATATGAAAATGACTTCTGAAATTCCAAAAGTTATCTAACATTCTCATAGGAAGCACATGTTCAGAGGTACCGAGTGAGCTCTGGAAATGCTCCCAGAAATCCATTCCCCACCACTGCCGAGAAGGATGAGCAGTCATCTGAGTGGGTGGTGTCAATGCCTCCCATTTCTAGAACAGGTCTAGTCTAAAAGGAGAAAATCTTTATGGAGCACAGAGGGAGGAGAGAAAATGGCTAGCAAAAAAGGTATGTGAGCAAACTGATAAATGGGATTTAATTTGGAAACATTCAGAACCAGAGGTGAAAAAGAAGGACAGTTTGGAAAATCTGGGTTGTAAGCAGATGACTGTCTATGGTGGATAGATCAATGGCCCCCAAATAGCCATACCCTAATTAATCCCTGTAACCAGCGAATGTTACCTTATGGCAAAAAAGGGCTTTGCAGAGATATCATTAAGTTAAAGGGCTTCCCTGGTGGCTCAGATGGTAAAGAATCTACATGCAAGGCAGGAGGCCCCTGTTTGATCCCTGGATTGGGGAGACCCCCAGAAGGAGGGAATAGTTATCCACTCCAGTATTCTTGCCTGGAAAATTCCATGGACAAAAGAGCCTAGTGGGCTACAGTATATGAGGTCGCAAAGAGTGGGACACGACTGAATGACTAACACTTTCACTTTCATTAAATTAAGCCCTGGAGATGGATCATCCAGGATTATCCATGCGGGGCCAATGTACTCATAGGGTTCTTATAAGAGGGAAGCAGCAGGTCAGAGTTAGTGAAACACTATTTAATGAGATATGATGTGGGACCTCGAGGCAAGGAATGCAGGTAGCCTCTAAAAGGCAGAGAAAGCAAAGAAGCAAAGGCTCTCGTTCTACGCGAGCATCCAGGAAAACTGTAACCCCGCTGGTACCTTGATTTTACACTTCTGACATTCAGAATCGTAAGGGAATATGTTTGTATTTTTTTAAGCCACTAAACTTATTTGTTATAGCAGCAGTACAAAACCAATACACTGTCTGCCTATCTTGTTGTTGTTGTTAAGGAGTGAGGAAATGAGAAGTATGAAACAGCCTCATATGGAAGAAGTATTTTCTGATGAGTGATAAATACCTCCATCAACAAGGCTGAGAATTGTCAAATATGGCCCTTAACCAATAACAAATGGGGAAGTTATGTGGTATAATGGGAACACAGTGGACTAGGAGTTAGAAAAGCTGAATTCTCACCCATGCTCTTCAACATACAGTAATATGCCATCAGTAAGCACAACTTCCTTGAGTCTAAGTGACTAATGTTTAAAATGAAACATTCAGGTTACATAATTATAATGTCTCCTTAACACAGGCCAGGGGATTTCCTCCATAAACTAGTACTGACTAGTACTAGTCAGTTTTGTTGTTAGTCCTTACATGTCTTGTCTTCGTCCTTATACCAGCCTGTGACACTGGCCACACTTTCCCTATTTCAACCTGAAAGAAGTTATGTCATTTGTCCTAGTGAATATGAAAGAAAAAAGGGGTGGGGATGGAGAGGTCAAACTGCCTTACAAGCATCTTAATTGTTAGAGATTCAATAATACACTTTCTGGGTCTACTTTTTAAAACAAAAGAAAAATTTCAAGACACCAAGTGGCCTCAATGAGCAGACACTACTGTTCTGTAAGATAGAACTCTGTATTACAAACCAGTGACCCTTCCTGCCTTCACATTCCGATTCCACACTGGGACTCTGCTGCTGCAACAACTCCAATCTTCACAGTTCATGGGAGGAGAATGGAAAGGCTGCTGCCCAAAATAGTTTAATAAGGCCAGCAATGATTCATGGAGTAATAACAGGCCAGGCAGGCAGCCGCGTGCAGAACCAGGCCCAGCTGAGAGGGGGTTTCACAGCTCAAGGTTAAAATAGAGAATAAGGAGGTCATTCATTCCACATGTTCAAGGAGGGAAAGTTCACTAGTATTACCTGCAAACTCCTAAAAAGGGAGTCAGATGTGAGGCAATTCAGCTCGACAATTTATCAACACTGGCCCAGAGTTCATCAGAACAAACCCGTGAACATAAAAAGCAACCATGCGAACACAGCCCTTTAAGAACATTCTCTTGATGGACTCTAATTTACTCCAGAAATTTACTGAAAGTTTTCATCAGCAAAACATATCTGAAGTTTATGAATAGTTTCAAAGAAGCAGAACACATAGAGGAGAAGAAAAACACCCAGAAAACTATAAAGACATTGATAGGCCTAGGCCAGTCTAAAAACCCAAACTAGGATTACCCCACAATACAGAACGCTTATGTCATTAATATTTCTGATTACACTTTTGTTCCCAAACAACAACTAATAATTGATAAAAAATTTAAGGATATTATGCAAAAGAAAGAAAATTTTCTTTTCCATAATTCATTTATTTTAAAATTCCAGTTTAGGCAAGTATTTGCAGTTTTTATCTGCAGTCAATGTTTATATAATTATGAAAAGAGAAAAGAGACAGATGGGTAATTCATAAAGTTAGATACTATCTGCTTTTGCTATCAAAATTTAGAATTTCAACCAACGATATCTATAAAGATATATATGAGTTACAAATGGCATAAATAGAAAGGGTAAAACAATAAATTCTAAGGTTTGTTGGCATTACATTGATTTAGTCTGTAAATAACTCCCTGGATATAATGAGAAAAGCAGTTTAAAAAAAGGAAGGGCTAGAATGTGATGGGACTGATGAGAAAATGCAGAACATATGTGTGATTGCTCCAAAAGGAGAATCTGAGAGAAAGTTAATTTTTCTCAGCTGGAATAAAAAGTAAACATGTGAAAGTAACAGAAAATAAAGTTATTTGAAAGAAGTTTTCATGTATAAAAAGTTAAATCTAAACATTTCAATGCAGGCCTCATTGGAAAAGTACCAATATTAATTACTTCAACAAATTTTTATTCAAATATTACACAAATAAACACAATATGCTCATCATCAATCTTATTGACAAGTATAAGTCTTCTTTGTTGGATATGAGAAGGAATAATGTTCGTTATATTCTTCTCACTTGTCTGAGTTAGAAGCTCTAATGACAAAATAACTGAGTTCCCTGGATCAAAGACAATGTCCGACTTCACAATCCCATGGACTATAGCCCGCCAGGCTCCTCTGTCCATGGAATTCTCCAAGCAAGAATACTGGAGTGGGTAGCCATTCCATTCTCCAGGGAATCTTCCTGATCCAGGGATTGAACCCAGGCCTCCTGCACTGCAGACAGATTCTTTACCATCTGAGCCACCAGGGAAGCCCCAATAAAATACAAGCGAAATGAAAACTGCTGTCAAAAAACAGCAACAAGGAAAAAATACTTTCATCAACTGTAAGAGTATATGGTAACTATAAGGCAAAAAAGAGAAACAATCCTCCTTTAATATGAGCTTTGCCAAAAACATACCTATCTCTGCCCTCAACCACTGAGGAGTAACATGAAGTACATTAGATTTTAAGAAGTCTATGTTCATGCTCGTCTTCTCAAAGTCAGAATGGACAATACAGGAAAAGTTAGCATAACTACTCATATGGCTTTATCCTTGAAATAAACATGTAAAACTGAGTCTGCCATTCAGCTTACCTTTGAATGAACCTTTTCTAAAAATATTTCACCCTTGAGAAACAATGTACTGACCTTTGTATGAATGAGGCACCACTTTCATTTATATCTTCTGTTCCTTGGAACAGAGTTCAATATGCCTGATCCTTGGCAACAGGCAGATGGAAAGGCCAGAAATCACAATCCTGCTGGGATACCTACCTAGGAAGCTTCATTATCCCCCCTGGACAGTTTTGCCTCATTTTAATACAACGTATGATCATGAAAACTGTATATACTCATTGGAAAATGACTTACAAGAACCCTATAGTGACTCTTTAAGATAAGACAATATGCAAAATAGTTTTGAAAAATATGTACAATGTTGCTCACCACAAAATTGTTACTAATAAAAGCTCCAGACAGAGAATTGGTAAAATAAGTTACTATATATTTATACAATAATCTATAAGACATCCATTAAAATAACAAAATAGACACAAAGGAAACTTTTTTCTAATTAAAAAAAGATTATGAAATCCCAAGAAGTTGCCAAAATAGTGGTCAATGTAAACTTTACCTAGCTCCTACCAATGGTAACATGTTTTATATATATTCTTGCCTGGAGAATCCCAGGGATCAAGGAGCCTGGTGGGCTGCCATCTATGGGGTCGCACAGAGTCAGGCACGACTGAAGTGACTTAGCAGCAGCAGCAGTCAAAAACAAGAAATTAACATTGGCACAATACAGTTAACTAGACTACAGAGTTTATTTGAATTTCATCAGTTTTACATGCACTCACTTTGTGTGCATGTCTGCATGTATGTGTTTTATGTATTGTTCTATAAAATTTTATCACATGTATATAATTCATGTAACCACAACCAAGATGCAGAATTTTCACATCATCACAAAGGAACTAAAAGAAAACCTTCCACAGAACTAAAACTGTTCTATACCTTGCTCTGGGTGGTGCTTATGCTGTGCACATAAGATTTATACAATTTAGAAATAAGTTATGCCTGAATTTAAAAAGAATGATAATGAAGCTCAATTGGTTGACATGGATACACGTTCAAGATAGTCAGGTTTAAAAAAAAGTTACAAAACAGTATTTATAGT
This sequence comes from Madoqua kirkii, assembly GCA_006408675.1. Taxonomy (NCBI): domain Eukaryota; kingdom Metazoa; phylum Chordata; class Mammalia; order Artiodactyla; family Bovidae; genus Madoqua; species Madoqua kirkii. Next base: position 34,132 of record SJYC01014228.1, read on the forward strand.
ATGATCCTGTTTTTGTATAATTTTATGACTCTGTGCCTAAGAAAAAAATACAAAATCACCAAAATTTAATATTTCTCTGAAACTTCTATTTCATTTTTCTGATGTTTATTTTGTAGTAAGAATCACTTTAACAATTCAAGGGAAAAGAACCCCCTCCCAAAAAAACAGTATGTATCTATATTCTCAAGGAAGAATTTTTTTTTAATCACCACCTAATTCATTCCTAGGTTTTTCCTGGCTTAAAAGTAAGCCTTAAAATCCTCCCATATAATCCTTTCTATTACTCCCCTAAAATATAACATCATTCATCTTTATGGTTCTTGTAAAGATGATCTTGAAAAGCCCTTCCCCCTAAAGCTCACTGTGTTAGAATATTTGTAAATTTTTCAAAAGAAGCTGAGACATGAATAATTCATTCCTAGGTTTTTCCTGGCTTAAAAGTAAGCCTTAAAATCCTCCCATATAATCCTTTCTATTACTCCCCTAAAATATAACATCATTCATCTTTATGGTTCTTGTAAAGATGATCTTGAAAAGCCCTTCCCCCTAAAGCTCACTGTGTTAGAATATTTGTAAATTTTTCAAAAGAAGCTGAGACATGAACATAAACTGTATTCAAAGCAAACTTTTTCTCTCACAAATTACAAAAAAAAAATCTTTAATACAAGTTTTAATGACCACAGACTTTGTGCTCAAATTATACAAAAGGATTTTAGAGTCAGGATGCACAAGACAATGATCCTGCTCTAAACAAGGTCAAAATTACAACACACCAAGCCACGTGCTTATACCACTGGTGCACAGAGTCCTGGGAGCAGACAGAGGGGTCAATAACCAATCCTGTCTAGGAGAGGGAAGGTAGACGGATTCCAGACAAAGAATGACCCTGGATCTGGGCCTTGTAAACCTATGTTTGAGCTTCTGCCCAGTGAAAAAGGGTAAGAGTTGAGAGTCACTCAGGGAGACTGCCTGCAAGCACAGGAAACTTGAGAACCTGCTGGAGAACAAGTAAATACAGGACAGCGAAGAGGTGAAGGCAGATGATTCTAGAAACTATCCTGAACACCATGCTAAAAGACTGGACCCACTATCCAATACACGATAGGAAATCCAAGGTATTTTCAGTGGAGGATTAGGCTGGTGGCAGTGTTGAAGATGAGCTGGAATGGAAGAGAATGCAAAAGGAAGATAAATTATTGAGCTCTTAACAGTATGCTGCTGCTGCTGCTAAGTCACTTCAGTCATGTCCGACTCTGTACGACCTCTAGACGGCAGCCCACTAGGCTCCCTCGTCCCTGGGATTCTCCAGGCAAGAACACTGGAGTGGGTTGCCATTTCCTTCTCCAATGCATGAAAGTGAAAAGTGAAAGTGAAGTTGCTCAGTCCTGTCCGACTTAGCCACCCCATGGCCTGCAGCCTACCAGGCTCCTCCGTCCATGGATTTTCCAGGCAAGAGTACTGGAGTGGGGTGCCATACCAGGTAAAAAAAAAACACTGAGACCCTGAATAGGGAAAGCAACAGCTATACTGCTACCAATTTTACTTGTATTTTTTCCAAGCTATATAAATGGCATCATGCTTTATATAACCCACAACTTAATGTTTTTGTTCAACACTATTCTTGAGATGTACCCATAATGACACGTGTATTTCTAGTTCTTTCATTTTAACTACTGTATAGAATTTAGTTGATTGAACACACTTAGTCATCCACATCTTGTTCACAGTCATTGAGGTCGCTTTCACTTTTTTTCCCTTTCTGATTTTTGGCTTTGCCATGTAGCTTGCTATATCTTGGTTCCCTGACCAGGTATCAAACTTGCACCCTCAGCAGTGAAAGCCTGGAGTCCTAACCACTGGACACTAGGCAGTTGTCTTTGCTTCCAAATGTTTGCTCTAACAAATAACAGAGTGGTCAACAGGGCGTACAAACCTCCCAGTACACATGTAGGAGGCTTTTACACACCTGGAAATAGAACTGCTGGTTGATGAAGTTATAAGGTTTGAACATCCTAAACCTAACTACTTCTTGCCAAACTATTCAAACAACTAGTGCTTGTTCCAAATGATATATCCATCAGCAAAATATGTTGAATTTGCATCCAGCATGTCCCTCTTACAGCTGGTATAGCCAAACTGTTTACTTGGGACAAATCTATGAGTGTAGAATGGGTCATCTTGTCCTGGTTTTATATTGTTTCTAGGACCTAGCTTCCTACTTTATAGCTGTAATCCAGGAATTAGGTTGAGGGAGAAAGGGTGTGCTGCTTAGGTAACAAGAATAGAAATACCTCTTACGAATTGTCAAAAACTACTTAAGCAACAAAAACAGAGAAACATTTCTACCCACCCCCAACACTTACAAATAGTGGCCTGCATAAACAAGAACTAACTTGTCATGTAAAAATACAGAAAGCATTCCAAAGTTGATATGGCAGCTCTATGGTTATAAAGAACCAGCATCTTTCTGTTCTGGATTCCATCTTCATCTCTGCAGGGTCTAAGGTGAAACTCTAGTCATCATTCTGATTTGAAGAGTGGAAAAGAAAAGAGATATGGGCAAAAAGGGCCCTCAGGGAGGTATGCTTTCCCTAGAAAGCACACACAACACTCCTAAATAACAGTCGCTGGCCAGATTTCAGTCATTTGGCCATACTTAACTGCAAGGAAGACTGGATAATGGGATTTTCTTGCTGTTGTTTTTATTTGTTGAGATAATGTGCAGAGAATAGGAAAAAAGGAGTCTGCTACTAAGGGAAAAACAAACAACAGGAGGCAACATTCTTAGTAAATGATATGATTAATCAAGATACAGAACACAAGAAGAGATGAAAAGAAAGAAAATGGAGCTCAAGAGATGGAAGTCAGCATAGATGTAGATTTAGAATTATCAGCATACAGGTATCAGATGGAATCACAGAAATGACTAAGTCCCATGAAATACCACTGATCAAGAAGAGATGGTGACAGCAATTAAAAAAAAAAAAGAAAGTAACACCATTTGCAGCAACATGGATAGACTTTGCAGCAACGAGTAAAGTAAGGCAGAAAGACAAAGACAAGTACCATACGCTACAGATGTGGAATCTAAAATGACACATGAACCTCTACACAAAACAGAAACAGACTCACAGACAGGTAGGACAGACTGTGGTTACCAAGGGGGAGAAGGGGTGGAGGAGGGACGGATTGGAGTTTGGGATGAACCGATGCAAACCAGTATATATAGGATGTATAAACAGCAGGGTCCTACTGTAGAGCACAGGGAACTGTATTAAATATCCTGTGATAAACCATAATGAAAAAGAATTTTTAAAAGACTATATACATCAATATAGACACATAAAACCAAACCGGTTTGCTGTACAGCAGAAATTAGCACACTGTATATCAACTATATTTCGATTCTACAAAATGATGAGGTGACCATACCAGGAAAGCCAAGATTTAAAAGGAAGAAAGAGGAAAAATCTATTAAGTAAACCAAGATGTAGAGACTATTCAGAGAAGCAAGAAAATCAGTGCTCACAAATCAAGGAAGCAAAGCCTTTCAGCACTGAGGAGGTGTTGTAGAAGCCACTAGAAATGGTCTCCCCAGCAGCTCTTCTCCCTGTGCTTCACTAACAGAATTCCAGTTTTGTTCAGCTACTGAAAAGTTATCTACTTGAGAGGAGCCTGGCCTCGTTCGCAACCCCAGCCTGCAAACCTGGACAATTATAAGCCTATCAGATAACCCCATTCCCTCTGCCACTGACTGACTTTGGCAAGGGGGTGTGATGTGATCCTGGCCAATGGGACAAGCTTAGAGAGAAAATAAAGTCAATATACTGTGAATGGAAGGGAGGAAAGCTAAAGAAATTGGGTCTTTGATGACAACGTCAAGTCATGAATTAAGCAACTCTGGAATGTCTTTATTTCCAAGACATCTTTCATGTAGCCTTTTATTTAAGCCTTGTCAATTTGGGTTTCCTGTTATTTGCAGTCAAATTATCCCAACTGATAATATAGTCAATAGTATGAGAATTTATAGACAGGTGAGGAGGTCATCGGGAAGCCCTGTGAAATAGGATTTAGAATGGAATGACACTGCTCCATCACTGATGAGGGGTAAAACATCAAAAACCCTGGGGGGTGTATGTAAAGTTGGGAGGATTTCTCCTAGTGACTTGCGTTAGATATAAGCAGGATAAGCTCAAATGCGGAAAAAGAAATTAAGAAAGAAACTGGATCCTTGAAGAGAATAATAAAGGTTTAGAATTGCTTGTTAGAGAAAAACATGAAAGGGTATAAACAAAAAGATCTCCCAGTAACATCAGGGGTTCTGTTAACCTTTAAATTTTTCATTTAAGGGAGAGAGTAAATTAGTTGGGCTTCCCCAGTGGCTCAGCAGTAGAGAATCTGCAATGCAAGAGATGTGAGTAGACATGGGTTCCACTTCTGGTCAGGAAAATCCCCAGGAGAAGGAAATGGTGACTCACTCCAGTATTCTTGCCTGGGAAATCCCATGGACAGAGGAGCCTGGTAAGTTATAGTCCATAGGGTCGCAAAAGAGTGGGACACAACTTAGCAACTCAACAACAACAGAGTTACCACTCAACGTAGCAACTCAACAACAACAATCGGTTAGAGTTACGGAGTCAATACAGAGATCCAAGCAGACTGCTGTGCTGACTCAGATTTGGAAAAAGAGACGAGTACTTCTCTGAGATCAAAGGGATGAGAAGGTACCAGTAACATAATCAGGAACATCAAGGAAGAAATGAAATGAGTGGAGGAAGGAAAGGCCAGACAGCAAACAGGGTGGGAATCAAGGGAATAAATTCAGAGTCAGAAGAACAGGTTTAGTGAGAGAAGGCAGACGGGAGAGATGGCTCAGCAGTAGAGAATCTGCAATGCAAGAGATGTGAGTAGACATGGGTTCCACTTCTGGTCAGGAAAATCCCCAGGAGAAGGAAATGGTGACTCACTCCAGTATTCTTGCCTGGGAAATCCCATGGACAGAGGAGCCTGGTAAGTTATAGTCCATAGGGTCGCAAAAGAGTGGGACACAACTTAGCAACTCAACAACAACAGAGTTACCACTCAACGTAGCAACTCAACAACAACAATCGGTTAGAGTTACGGAGTCAATACAGAGATCCAAGCAGACTGCTGTGCTGACTCAGATTTGGAAAAAGAGACGAGTACTTCTCTGAGATCAAAGGGATGAGAAGGTACCAGTAACATAATCAGGAACATCAAGGAAGAAATGAAATGAGTGGAGGAAGGAAAGGCCAGACAGCAAACAGGGTGGGAATCAAGGGAATAAATTCAGAGTCAGAAGAACAGGTTTAGTGAGAGAAGGCAGACGGGAGAGAGGGGACTCTGACAGAGGAAGGGGTGTGGCAGAGATCACTATCTCAGAAGGGAGAAGAGGCGAGTGTGGGCACTGAACGGACTGCGGAGGTGTTACGGAAGAGAAGGTCACTGGAACCAAGGAGATGAGGGGCATGAATTGAGGATGTCAGATCGGTTCCCAAAATGGGCACTGCAGAGGCCAGGAGCGCAAAGGAAAACAGGAGCCAGCTACAAACTGAGAACTGATGTGTCCCGACTAAACTGCTCTTCTCAGTGTTTCTCATGGAAATGAACGCTTATGGAATCTGAAGATTTCTTAAGAAAGAGAAACCTACTAGCAAAGGCAATGGTTTCAGGCAGGTAATCTTTCACATCTACATACCAAAACTGTGGCCCTAAACCCTGAGGAAATCCTAGAAAACCCATTCTATCATCAGACAAGTCCTTTTAATTGGGTCTCCTTCTTATCAATTTAGAAGTGCCTTTGAGGAATAAAATAAGAAAAGTGGAGACAAATCAATTGTATATAAGCTATTTTTTGAAATTTCTGCTTCCAGCATTTCCCTTTTCTCTCTTCCCACTGCCACTTGCCAGGTTCAGGTAGCAAATATTGCTTCTCACTTGCTGCTGCTGCTGCTAAGTCGTTTCAGTCGTATTCGACCGTGTGACCCCATAGACGGCAGCCCATCAGGCTCCTGCGTCCATGGGATTTTCCAGGCAAGAACACTGGAGTGGGGTGCCGTTGCCTTCTCTGGCTTCTCACTTAGATGACTACAAGAGCTCCTACCCAGCTCTCAGCCACCATGCTCTCTCTGCTTCAGCCATCCATACACAATTTCCAAAATAAACTTCCTGGAGCATCTCTCCAATCACGTCACTCCTCTCTGCAAAAATCTGCAGTGACTCATAATCGTCTGAAACTCTGGTTTTCAAGTCCAGCTCTTACAGCCCCTATATCCCATGAGATGGGTCAAATGACACAGTTGGTTCTCGAATTGCAAGGGGGAAAAAATAGATAGAACAGATACTTTTTTTCCATTTTAAGCTTCTCACCCTTCATATTTTCATAGCATTTGGCACCAATTTTCACTTGCCCATATTAGCATCTAATTAAAGAGACAGGTAACATAAAATAATTTAGTTATTTGAAGTTTAACACACATCATCACAGAGACTTCTTCCACATGCAAAATTCATGCACAAATGACACACAAAATAAAGTCCAACTCCACAGGAGGGGCATTCAAGGCCCTCCCCAGTTCTGACCCTACCTTCCTTTCCAACACTCTCTCTGAAACTTTACTCCATGTATCGTAATTATAAAGCAAACAAGGCTGTCTTCAGAGTTACCTGCATTCACATCCATCTCTTTAAGGATCCAGGTTGTATTTTGCTCACATTTCTCTATGTGACACGTAACACAAGAAGGAGTAAGATTCATTCCATGGGCCCACTGCTTATCTGCGTGTACTTTGGGCACCACCAGAAATGTATGTTGAGTCCACCTGATCCAACTAACCTTTCCTTAAAAATCCCAAGGGGTGTTTTTATGGAACTGTATGAAAAAAATAATTATTTGAAAAGATCACACAACATGGAAAAACCATGCCAAATCTGCTAAATAATCAATATAAATATAGGTATTCTTGTATTCTTGTAAACAGCTACTATGTCTGAGCCACCAGGGAAGCCCAATATAATGAATACACAGTTGTAAATAAAGCTAAGAGACACCCATCCTGAAGCCCAATATAATGAATACACAGGTGTAAATAAAGCTAAGAGACACCCATCCTGACCACAGCATGAAGTCCACTTGAAGCTGAGGACAACTAGATGCATGATAGTCCAGCTCTATGCGGACAGGTTGCTCCTTTCATGTCCTGGATGTGTAATTTACAATGGGACAAAGGGGGGCTATTATAATTCTCGCATTCCACAGACAGTCATCAGAACAGGAAATCCCGATATTCGGTCTCATCTACTTAACAAGAGAGAATTCAGAGTCCCTAGCATGAAATTATGACAATCAAAGTGCAGACATGTCTGTGTCTCATTTAGAATTGGTTTTTGGTTGTTTTTCATTTTAGAAAAGTAACATGGTGCATACATCATATAATAACTGCTCTAGCAGGAACCTGGAGTAGCATCTCATAGTAAACATATTAATATTTTTGTAACCAGATATATGAACATTCCTATTAATTCACATAAAGACCATAAATAGCTTCACATCTGTTCAGGTCAGATTTAGCCATTAAATGAGCTACCAAAACAAAACCAAAAAAATGGATTGCTATTCAGATTTCACAATTGTGGTTGAGACTGAATTGCAAATAACCGTGCAATGCTGGAGCTTAAGGAGGTGACCACTGTTCTCGCTCCTTCTGCAAAGATAAGCTGCTATGGCAATCAATGTCTGCCTACAAAGGCCGTCCTCTCAGTGGCTCACCAGCTAGAATAAACTTCCGCGTGAAATGTAACCTCAGACTTTTCCCCCGTAACTTACCCAGTTTCTGCACTTTATTGGTTACTTGAAATGCTGTGTTGTGTTGTATGTGGTAAGTCGCTTCAGTCATGTCTGATTATTTGCAACCCCTTGAACTGTAGCCTGCCAGGCTCCTCTGTCCATGGGATTCTCCAGGCAAGAATACTGCATATCATTATTTCTTTATCACAGTCTATCCTAGGTATATGGTATGAGATTGTACCATACGGTAGCCCAGGGTTATGCAATTTAACCAACTTATGCCACTTCAAGGTTGCACTCACATAGCCTATCCCCAGGGCTCTATAGCGATATTCATGCTGAGGAGTCTGACCCCCTGGTTCCAAAGCTCTGGGTCCAACCGCAGCAAATCATGACACCATGAGGGAATAAGAATGCCCATACACAGAGGAATCTTTACCTATCTGTTGATTAACCTTACAGAGGTTTAAAGGGAAAGACAGGATATATCTCAGTCTGCTCACTCAGTCATTTCATTCCAAAACAAAGGTAACACAAAAGGCTTCTAAACTGGTCCCCCTCTGCTTAAAGATTCTGAAGCAGGAGAACGAGGGCCCCTCAGGAAGTTCCTGGGACCGAGTTTGTTGGCCATCTCTTGGGAGCTGGTGTTCAATCAACAGCAAGTTAAGTTTAAAAGGAAAAAATGTGAGCAAAAATAAGCCAGGAAAAAAAAAAAATGGGGCATATGCATACTCAGGATGTAAATTAAGCAGCCTGAGTACACATTTTGTCAAATGCACAAACTAAAGAAAACAGCCTGAAGCCTGCACAAATATCAAGTGTTTAAGTCCATCAGATTGGCCCCATCGTGACATCAGTTTATACTTCCTTTCATTAAGTTCAGCATAACAAAGCACACACATGTATTTGGCTTAGTTTGGAGGATAAACAGCCCAATATTAAAAAACAAAAGCACAATCCAAGCTCAGTGTTTCTTTGAGCAGGATGTCACAGAGCCTTTCCCAGGCTCCCTCTAGAATTCTCTAAAGTCTTCAGTTCTAGAACTGAGAAAACAGAATCCTTCTGCTGGGATGCAGACTGGGAATTAGCAGGTACACTGATCCACATGGTCTGTTTCTTTTGGAAGACCTGCCATGCATGTTTGCGTGCTAAGTTGCTTCAGTCGTGTCCAACTCTATGCGGCCCTATAGACTGTATCCCACCAGGCTCCTCTGTCCTTGGAGTGTAGTGATACTTAAAAATGTCACTATTTCCCTCTAGTCCTCATCTCCACCTTCAAAATGATCCCTGCTGGAAAACATAATTTCACAACCAGAAATTTTAAGCTTCTATTTTTGCTTCTGTAGAATCTTTTAATTACCTAAATAAGAACATACTTTTCTAAAAATTCCATTAAGCTGGATAAGAGCAGGGCTAACACTATAACTCTATATCCATACATATCTCCAAGGAAACTTGTCTAATATTAGAGCCATGCTAAGTAACAAATTCAATTTTGAAAGAAATCAGGCAAGCAGAATTTAATAAAATGGAAATTTGACTCTAAGAAGTGCTTTCACATTCCCTGATGCTGAGGATGCTTCAATTATGACAAAACTATAAATTGGGATAGACTACAGAAAATGTCACTACCCAGAGTAAATATTATAAACATATATGACTTTGGTTGGTCCATTCTGAATCTTCCTTGACACTTATCCCTGTACTACAGGGAAGTCAATATATGAGTTTTACCTTGTGTTTCAGGTTAAACACCAAATAGAAGAGATAATAATAAGTTAATTAATCTTTACTCAGTCTTCCCAGCATGGACGGTTACTATAAATAGTCAATAATTTCCTTTAATACACAAAGAAAATCAAGAAAGAAATTAAAGATTTACCAATCTAAAGTCTAGAATAGCGTAAGAATTTTACTGGGCAGAAACCAAAGATTAAAAAGTGATCTTGGCTTTGAGAGATGATTTTCCATCTAAAATATGACACTGTGGTTACAAAAGTAGCTGTAACACCTCCTAAACTTATGAAACTTGGGGGAAGAGCTTCTCTTTTCTTATTTGCGACAAACTTAACCTGACTCAATCACTGACAGCCTGCTGGTGATGTTGAGAAGAAACCCCAGGTGTTAAAACTGCCAGGACAACATTAAAGAATTAAAAATCTCAATAAACCAAACCTGCTCCCTCCCAAAAGAGAACGAATGTCAAGGTCTCTTCTGTATGCTCTACTTTATCCAAAGATTTGTACCACAAAATGGTATTTGTGTTCATACTTCCGTGTTTACCTGGCAAGGGCACCTAACCCTTCTGTGTGGCCCTTCTTGATCTCTATAATAGTGACATTTCAAATTAATGGGGAACCTGTATCTACATCACTGTCAAAAATATTTTAGAAACCATAAAACACGAAGCAATAATTCTGGCACAGTGAGTCAATATCTGATTTTTTTCTTTCCTGATGAATTCCATGATTAGCTTTCTTATATTTGAACAAGCAGCTTCCTTAAATCAAAACAGCCACTGCCAAGTGATCTGATAAACCCCACTTAGGCACTATTTGATAACATTCAAAAGAAAATCCACTTTATTTCAAATCTAGCACCATTTCACTTGCACATGATACTCCTTCCCTCCTTCGTGTAACTGCTCTTTTTTCCAGGCTGAACATCTCCATTTAATTTCACGCACTCTCTCACAACATGGTTTCCTGTCCATTCTCCACCCTAGTCACTCCCCTAAGGACAGACTCCATTGTGGGTGCATGCTCTGGCCATCCAACAGTGTCCTATATCAGTTCATTCAACAAAGGCTTAGGGAGAATCAGGTGTGATTCTAAGAACTGGGGATACATCATTGACAAACCTTGTCTCCTGCAGCTTAGACCTCATCTTGTAGCTAGAACAATGCCCAACACAAAGCAAGTGCTCACTAAATATCTGTTGAAAACATCCTAACGAAATATAGTACCTGAATGTGAACACAATGATTCCAAATGTGATTGAAAATTGAAAGTGGCACATTCAGATATGGTGAAATGATGACTGGCAGCAAGGGAAAAGGAAAAACTAGAGGTATGCATACAACTTAGAAAAGCTGAGTTGTCTACAGAATAGTTTATTTGCAACTCACTGGGTAGCTCAAGGACATAACAACCTTAATCACAGTGTAAGAGATAAGATGTTCACCATCTACCAGAGGTTCAAATTATATCTACACTCTGTTCAAAAATGTAAATAATACATTTTACAGAGATGCAAGACACAGCTGATTTATATTTTATGTCTTAGTACTTGTTTCAGTTGAGTAACAGTGTTGTGTGCTCAGTCATGACTGACTCTTCACGACCCCATGGACTGTATAGCCTGACAAGCTCCTCTGTCCATGGTATTATCCAGGCAAGAACACTGGAGTGGGTTGCCATTTTCTTCTCCAAGGGATCTTTCCAACGCAGGGATCAGATCTATGTCTCCTGCATCTCCTGTACTAGCAGGAGGGTTCTTTATCACTGAGCCACCTGGGAAGTCCAGTTACAACTGCTATATAACAAATCACAGTAGCAACTTTAAACGATTATTTAATTTGGCTTATAATTTGGGGGGTCAAGAATTTAGGAAAAGCTTAGCTGGGAGGCTCTGTTCAAGGTCTCTCAATTGCATGCAATCTGATGCCGGGTGGGGCTGAATCATCTGATGGCCCAGTAGGTAGGTGTCAAGATGACTCCCTCATGATGCTGGGTTTCAGCTGGGAGCTTGGCTGTGGTTCTTGACTGGAGCACCTATGCATGGCTTCTCCAGCATGAAAATCTCATGGTTCTATAGAGCAGCTGGCTTTCCCATAATTAACATCCCAAGGGAAGTGGCAGAAGTTTCGTGCCTTTTATGACCCAGTACTGGAAATCATATATTGTCACTTCTGCCATATTCTATTGGTTAAAGCACTCACACGCTGACTCATACTCAAGAGCAGTTGGCATAGATCCCCACCTATCAATATTAGAAGATTTCTGGCCATTTTTTAAAACCTGCCTCAGTTATGAAAGAGGTAGGTTTCAATTATTTTTAAAATGTGGTTAGGTAGACCACTGCATTCTAAGAGTCATTCTTAGAGAATAATTTTATAGTTACCTGGGGGGAAGAACGGGAAGAAGAGGTAGTTGCAACGTCCAGGATCAACATGTACACACTGCTATATTTAAAATGGATAACCAACTAGGACCTACTGTACAGCACATAGAACTCTGCTCAGTGTTATGTGGCTGGATAGGAAGAGAGATTAGGGGAGAATGGATACATGTACATGCATGGCTGAATTCCTTTGCTGGCCACCTGAAACTATCGTAACTGTTAAATTGGCTATACTACAATACAAAATAAAAAAACTAAGGAAGTCATTATGAGAGAAATATCATCTGTAATTTTGTTCAGTCCAAATATTGTTTGTGAAGTTAGCTAAGCTTAACTGATTAGCTTAGCAAGAGAGTCACAGAATAGCTTTTGGACTTCTGGACTCATAAGCAACAAAAGCTCACACAGGCACAGGAGTCCTGCCCATTTCTTCAGGGCAGGCTCTAGGGCCACCTTAGCAATTCCAGGTGGCAGTGATTCCTCCCTCTGCTGCTCTGCTCACTTCACTGGTCATCATATACTTTGGCTTGGTGAGTTGCAGTAGCAGGTGTGGGCAGGGAGTGATGAGAGAAAAAGGAATTAACTCCCTCTATGTTATTGCTTTGGGAGGATAAGATTGCTGGCCACCTGAAACTATCGTAACTGTTAAATTGGCTATACTACAATACAAAATAAAAAAACTAAGGAAGTCATTATGAGAGAAATATCATCTGTAATTTTGTTCAGTCCAAATATTGTTTGTGAAGTTAGCTAAGCTTAACTGATTAGCTTAGCAAGAGAGTCACAGAATAGCTTTTGGACTTCTGGACTCATAAGCAACAAAAGCTCACACAGGCACAGGAGTCCTGCCCATTTCTTCAGGGCAGGCTCTAGGGCCACCTTAGCAATTCCAGGTGGCAGTGATTCCTCCCTCTGCTGCTCTGCTCACTTCACTGGTCATCATATACTTTGGCTTGGTGAGTTGCAGTAGCAGGTGTGGGCAGGGAGTGATGAGAGAAAAAGGAATTAACTCCCTCTATGTTATTAGCTTTGGGAGGATAAGAGCTGTCTTAATTCTTTCTCTTTCTCACAGAACCCAGCTGCTGCTAAGCTGCTTTAGTCGTGTCCAACTCTGTGCGACCCTATAGACGGCAGCCCACCAGGCTCCTCTGTCCCTGGGATACTCCAGGCACAAATACTGGAGTGGGTTGTGTAAGGTATAGTTCAGGCCGAGGCAGAAAGAGGAAAGACAGCCTTAACAGAAGTAGGTTACCTTTATTCAGCCAAGGAGGGGCGACAGTCGGCCTAACGACCAGGCTGAGCATGGAGAGGGATCCGGGAGGCTTCGTATTTATAGGGAGGTTTGTGGAAGCGATAAGGGAAACATTAATCAGGCAGGATGTTTTGGGTATTCCTTAGTTGAGATGGCATTTGTAGTTGGGCAGGGGGTGATAAGTCTTCTGGGCAGGTGTAGAGGGTAGAAGGTTTCTGAACAGGGGGTGATAAGTCCCAGATGCAACTCGCCTGGAGCATCAGCGTGGGACCTAAAGTTCTGTTTTGTTTTCTCTGAAGTTAGATGATTCAGCAAGGGCCTTTGAAACTGTTGTTTTCTTTTCTAGGCCCCAAAGACTCCTTCAGGTGATTTGCATGCATGCATGCTAAGTCACTTCAGTTGTGTCCGACTCTGTGTGACCCTATGGACAGCAGCCCTCCAGGCTCCTCTGTCCACAGGATTCTCCAAGCAAGAATACTGGAGTGGGTTGCCATTTCCTTCTCCTACAGAAACCAGCAGGCACCCAATAAAACTGGCTCTGCTCCAAGTAAAAAGGATGAGCCTTATTTTTCATTATTCTTGCCCCATTCATATCTTTAAATCGCTAAAACAAAGAAGACAAGCTGTATCACAAGAAGCTGGGCTGCTGAGTTCTAGAGAGACTTTGAGCCATCCCAAAACAAAGATGCTGGGCAACAGGAGACCCCCATCCCTGGTGATGGTCAACCCAAAGTGTATAGAGAAAATTCAACCATCAGACAGGGGTTGGTTGGGACATGAAGGGACTTTCAAGGTCCCTTCCAAATAAAACTTCCATCATTCAGTAATACAAGCCTTAGAGAAGGAGAAACACCATATGACATCCTGTATATGTGGAATCAAAAAGAAATGATATAAATGAATTCACAAAACACAGCAAACAAAGTTATGGTTGCCAGTGGGAATGGATAGTTAGGGTCTTTTGGAAAGTCATGGACACACTGGTTAAATGGATAACCAACAAAGACCCATTGTATAGCACATGGACCTCTGCTCAGTGCTATGTGCCAGCCTGGATCAGAGATGGGTTTGGGGGGAGAATGGATACATACGGCTGAGTCCCTTTCCTGTTCACCTGAAACTACCACAACATTGTTAATTGGCTGTAACCCCATACAAAATAAAGCGTTTAAAGTAAAAAAATAATAATACAGAACTTATGAAAGCAAAACTGAATTCTCTACATGTGTGAAACGTTACCATTCACTACCCTCCTTTCCAATAAAATAGAGAAAAAGACATACAGGGAACTCTGAATAAAGCTCTTCAGGCTTAGTGCAATAGTCTCCAATCCACCCACAGGATATACACAACCTGGCTTTACCAGAAACCTCTGGAATTGCATTTCCACTGCTCTCACCCCTCCAGTGGCTACCCCAGAAAGTTAACACACTCTGATTTCACAAAAAATACCTTTCCACCGTCACCGAAAGGAATAACTCTCAGAATCACATTTTCAGCATAATATTTTATCATTAATCGTACCAACAACTTATGCATGTGGGAAGGGAAGAGGTCAATATTGCCTAATACATCTAGGAGTCACTATTTCTAAGTAGATAATAATCTACTTATATGAAGCAAAGAATATTTTAAAACACAACTTGAACATTAAAAATAAGTTATAAACTAAACTGTGACCTGAACACAAGTAATGTACCAGGTTCTGTGATGGGTAGTGGTGATCAGACAGTGGGCAGGCAGACCCTGTAACAGCCCCAAGGAACTCCATCCACTTATGGTGTGTCAAAGATACAAGAGATTGTATCACAGATTAAACTTAAATAACAAAGAATTTTTTTAAAAATCCAGTGTTCACTCACTTTAAAATCTTCTACTGAAAATAATAGCACCTATAAAATGCCATATAGCAAACTTTATACCACACAGAGGGCATAAACGGGGACTCTCTAAGAGACCTACAGAGAAATCTCTTGAGCCAGACTGGCAACCAGGACAGATCACAGAGAATCAGTTTCCAATAGTGACCAGACACACAAACAGAAAACTCTCAAGTGGTTGCACGTTTGGGAATGTCACCTGCAAAAGAAAGTCTTCAGAGAACTCGAGTTCGCTCTTTTCAAATATTTGAAGTATTGTTGCATTGAAGATATCAGACTCATTTAAATCCTTCAGTAGGTAACCTGAGGCTTTTGGGCAGTTAAAACAAGCAGATTTGCCTTATCATTAAAAAAAAAAAAAAAAAAAAGCCCCTTCTAACAATGTGATAGCTCCTAGCTGGAATGGATTTCACAAAATGGGACTGAATTCCCTCTCACTAAAGAACCTTCCAGAACCTATTATGATGTCTGTCTGCAAAGTTATGTACATTACAGAATCAGATAATGGATTGGATTGTATCATATTCAAGATCTAACTTCTTCCAACTCTACTATGCATTTTGTGGAAGAGGAAGTCTCCATCTTTCTTTGAGTAGATAATTTCCAAACAATCTATTAAAAGTCTTAAGATCCTCAGTTCTACATCTTTATCTCAGCATCTGTCTGCTTAGGCCAATATTGCTAGCCCCACTGAGTCCCTGTCATCAAGGGAGTGGAAGGGGTATAAAGCATCTTAAGTGAAAGAGCATGTAGGGGGACTCTCTGGGGAAAAGATTTCTGAGTAAGGTATAAAAAGCATATGGTTGCACGTGATTCAGCAAGAGACCAGTTGTTCCTAATGGCAATGCTACTCCCAGTCAGCAGAAACAGTAAGTAACTGAGCAACATTCAGGAGACTTTAAACCTGACTTTCATGATTTGTCAGTGACTTACCAAGTCAGGATTTCTCTAGGCCGTTACTTCTTTATTTCTTCTTTCGGTCAGGTTCATGGTACCACATACATTCTCACTGTGAACATATCATTAGTAATCTCACCACTCTGGGGAGATTAATGTTATCAATTTGGTATGAGTCCACTCAGAATGTATTGATCTGTTTATTTACACATTAATGAAATATTCTACATACTGCTTAAGTAACATGTATTCTGCAGTCTTCACTTAAAACACATTTTGGAAGTCTTTCCATGGTAAGACATAGACCTACAGGATGGCTTCATAGTATTCATTATATATCATTTCCAGGAAATGGTTTTTCCCATGTTTTAACATCTCTAATATCAGGCATGTCTCACATTTAATGGACATCATGGTTTACTTGGCATTATATTTTTCTTCCTTAACAGTACGTTTTCTTTCTTAGTACTACATAAATTAATGGTGGGTCTTACAATGCTTGATTCAATGACACAGTTGGCTGTACTCAATCCATTTTTGGTGTTGCTGTTGGCAGAAGATATCCTTGACATCCCTGTCATATTCCCTCAGCCCAGCTCTGATTTCAGGCTTAGCCATGGTGGGAAGTTCTAAGTAGGGTGGACTCAGGCTGACATCTTCCACCAAAGCAACACAGGTGTCCCCTTTGTTCTCCAGTACCTTCTCCGAAGCTAAGTACCAACTCAGCCCAAAGGCAAAGACAGCCCTGAAATGTGGAATATTACTGGCCAAGGTTACAACCTCAACGAGGGGGCTTCATGGGCAGCTGTATCCATGCTCTAGCCTCCGATCTTTCCAGAGCAGGAGTCTGGGGGCAGAACCAAGCCCCAAATGCCAACAGCAGCAACCTTCATAACACACTCTTATATCGGCTCTTCCTCCCTCTCTTTCCCCCTGTTCCCTCACTTCTGCTTCCTGTAATCCCCAAATAAACAACCTGTGCTCAAGTCCTTGCTTCACGCTTTGCTCTCAGGGGAACTCAACTAATGCAGTGGTCATTTAGGTTATTTTAGGCCTCTCTTTTCCCATCTGCAAACTGAGAAAATGGAATTAAATCCCTTCCAGCTTCCAGTTCTAAGATGCCTCCTTTTATATATCACAAGAGTGACCTCTTCAATCGAGAGAAGCAAACTGCTCCTTTTTCTGAAGCTCAGTGATATAGCACACCAACAGGTTCTGGTATTATAAGACTAGGTCATTAAACTTTATGACAAATATAGGACCAGACATTTCAAGCAGGACAAAGACGAAGAGAGAAGCAGTGAGAGATGTCATAATTGGTGCATGTTCTACTTCAAAATGATGACAATCTAATGAACTCACTTGACAAGACCTTATCACAGAGAAACAGCCTCAGCTGGAGGACCCTGTCTCCTTGAGCTACTTAAATAGCCCCCAATTCCCAAAGTATGTTTGTAAATCAGCTGCTTGGTATTTACAATTAGCTTTTTCCCACAGAGATGTTGTTAGAAACGCTTATGTTCCTAAGCCAGGCCATTAAGAGTATTTAGTCTATAAAAGCGCTGAGCACCACCACAAAAGTTCCTAAGAAAATATGTAACTTGACCACACTGCATTTCATTACCAGAGAGAATATTTAATAATGCAATCAAGATTCCAGGAACAAATATTCACTCATGCCAACAGTTACACACAAAGATACATATAAACATACATACTGGTAAAAGGGGATTTCTCAAGAATCAAAATGTCTGCACAGATGTTCATTTACTTCCTTGTAACTAGTCTTGATATCAAGAGAGACCAACAACAAGAAAAACTCTAAAGCTCACCAAAACAGTCAAGGGTTAAAGTAGAAACAACTGAGTTCAGCTCACAAAGCATGCAGAACTACTTGGTCAAGATAAGAGTAAAGAGAGAGAAAGAGAGCCATTCAGAATAAGTTTGCTCAGAATTAAAGTGGTTATGTAATATGGAACTCAGATCAACACAAAGGACAGTTTAAAGCCAATGCCCAACAGCTAAAAGTCAAGCTGCAAAGTCACAAGAAACCAAACTTGAGTTGAAGAAAAAATTGTTTCTTGTTTACATAAAGCTAAAGCCTTATACGTTAATAGGTCAAAGTTGCATTTATATGAAATTGTATCAAAACCCCACAGTTAATATTTATTCATTTAATATTTACATCAACCACTACCACTGAGTTCAGTTCAGTCGCTCAGTCATGTCCAACCCTTTGCAACCCCATGAATTGCAGCACGCCAGGCCTCCCTGTCCATCACCAACTCCTGGAGTTCACTCAGACTCACGTCCATCGAGTCTGTGATGCCATCCAGCCATCTCATCCTCTGTCGTCCCTTCTCCTCTTGCCCTCAGTCCCTCCCAGCATCAGAGTCTTTTCCAAATGAGTCAACTCTTCGCTTGAGGTGGCCAAAGTACTGGAGTTTCAGCTTTAGCGTGATTCCTTCCAAAGATATCCCAGGACTGATCTCCTTCAGAATGGACTGGTTGGATCTCCTTGCAATCCAAGAGTCTTCTCCAACACCACAGTTCAAAAGAGACTTGCCTAATACTTGCAAATCACATATCTCTTAAGATGTTAATATCAAAAATATATAAAGAAGTAATACAACTCAATAGCAAAAAAACAAACACTCCAATTACAGATAGGCAGGAGAATTCAATAGATATTTTTCCAGAGAAGACATATTGATGGCCAACGCATACACAAAAGATCATCAGGGAAACAAACCAAAACCAAAGTGAGATATCACCTCACACTTGACAGAATGGCTACTGTAAAAAAGATGAGTAATCTTTTCTGGTGGAGGTGTGGAGAAAAGGAAACCCCTGTGCATTGTTGATGGCAATGTAAATTGGTGCGGTCACTATGGAAAACTATGGAGGTTCCTCAAAAAATTAAAAATAGAACTATCATATGATCTAGCAACTCCATTTCTGGGTATTTTCCCAAAAACTAGGAACACTAATTCAAAACGATATATGTACCCCCATTAATTACAGCATTATTTACAATATCCAAGATACGGGGACAACCTAAGTGCCCATCGATGGATGAATGGATAAAGAAAATGTGAGATAGATAGATATAGATATATACAATTCAATATTATCCAGTCATGAAAATGAGGGAAATCTTGCCATTTGTGACAACATGAGGAGACCTGAAGGGCATTATGCTTGGTGAAATAAATCAGAGAAAGACAAATATTGTATGATCTTACTTTTATGTGGAATCATTGAAAACACACACATACACACACAAAGAAAACCCCCTGTAATAGGTTAGTGGTTACCAGAGATAGAGAAGGGTGGGCAAATGGGTGAAGGGAGTCAAAAGATTCCTTCCAATTGTAAAATAAATAAGTTACAGGGATGTAAAATACAGCATAGTGACTATAGTTAATAATACTGTATTGCATATTTCAAACTTGCTAAAACATAAGAGTTATTAAAAAAAAATCACACCTCTAACACTAATTATTGAACACTGTGGGACTGTTATGACCTAACTGGAGCCAGGACAGGCTCTAAGGGGCAGGTCAGGCCTGAGGTTTAGTCTCTAGGAAAGCTGGGGCGCTGGGAGCTCCCGCAGTCAGTGTGGCTTGACCAATCAGAAAGAATCCCCGTAGCCCCCCCAACCGCCTGCCTGCGCCAGACCCAGCCAATCCAGATAGGGATGCGAGGTTTAAAGGTACCACGCATCTACGGATAAGCCAATCAGCTATGCTGTTACAAAGACAAAGAACCATCTGTATAAAAGTAGATGTGATTCAGAGCTCGGTGCTCACCTCAAGACTCCATTGTGTGGGATGAGATGGGAACCCTAGCTCCAGCTAGAAATAAAACTCCTTTATGCTTTTGCATTGCTGTGGATGTCTTATTCTCTCAGTTTTGGGGACTCGGACTTCTGGCATAACAGGATCAAGGACTAGAAAGTGAGGAGGAGAAATGAAGAAACCTGGGAGTGTAGAAATAACTGTCAAAGAAACCAAATCAATAAAAATCTCATGTAAAATATCTTAATGACCCAACATAAGTAGATCCATGGGTGATTTTTTTTAAGTTTCCTAAGAATAAAAATGCCTTTAAATAAAAGCAACTCTTTGCTCACATGAAAAGTAAATCATAATTACTTTTATAATTTTGCATAGAGGGTTCACACTTAATTCCATGTCCATTCTGGTCGAAAAAGGGAAAAATGAGAAGTAAATATAAATCAAAAAGGTCATGCAGTAGTATTAAATATATAGAGAGGGTCCATGAACGTGGATACAGAAAATACCAAATACTTTTAAGGTAAGTATTTAGTATTTCTGCTAAGAAATTTGGTTTACAAAAGCCAAAACACTATTAATGTTTATGATCTAAACTTTACTACTGTATACACACACAGAGAGGATTCTGTCATTTTCTTTATCCTCAAGCTCCATAGTTTATCGGTAAAGATGTATGAACTGAGCTTAAAGAAAAAAATATTCTTTCACATTTTTCCCCATGGAAGCACTGACAAAAAAAGCACCACAGGGGAGAAACCTGTATTAATTATCCTCGTGGTTTGCAAGAAAAGCTCTTTATTAACTTCAATCTAAACAAACATAAATAGACAAAACACTCTAGACATAAACCTGCTCCAAAAGCTCTCTAAAATCAAACACCCACGGTACAGCTTTCAGCTTGAATGAGTAAACCCTTCCAGCGAGACCTCCAATGGTTTCATTAAAAAACATAAAAGAGAATCATTTCATTTAAGCATGAATAAGACTGGAGAGAGCTTTTGTAATATTGATAACAACACTTCTTGGAGACATGATTAACTGGATTATCTCACCTAATAACTAAAAGGAAGAAGAGGAGTGAATGTAGAGGGGCCTTTCATGCTTTGAAAAGGAACTCAGACACGGTAGAGTCTTAGACTGCAATAGTCAAGAGGTGCTTGAATTACTCAGGCACAAGTATAACACATAAAATTCTGTTTGATAAGACTAATATTTCATTTGGGTTAGGATCAAGAATCTAAACAGATTTAAAGAATTTAAAGTAGCTAAGCAAAACAGATTTTTCCTTTTATTTTAGGGACAAGGAAACTAAGGCCCAAGGGCTCAAGATTTGCCCAGTGTCCTGTTACCACTAACTGTATACCTAGCCACCTAGGTCTACCTTGAGAATGTGAGGAACAGGGAGGCCTGGCATGCTGCAGTCCGTGGCGTCCATCGCACAGCTTGGAGACCAAACAACTACACCTTGAAAATGCCTTGAGGCTCAATGAGAATGCCTTGAGGCCCAATGCAACGCACTGAATACAATTCAGCAACAGGCTGAACCTCAGAGACCTCAGAAGATGTAGTCTCATCTTCCATATCTGAAGTCACTTTTAACATCCTTAAACAAAACATGAAACAGGATGAAATTTCAGGTGTTGCTCCAGCACTAAGGAAAGTCTCATTTGAGCCACCTCAAGAGATTAGGAACTAAAATTTTTCATCCAGTTCAATGTAATTCATGATTGGCATTTGTATATTCAGAGACAAAAATCCCACAACATTCTTAGACTCTTGTCTGTTATTAATCAGCCCCAGGGAGATTATGGTTAGGTAACTTTCAGGATTTCCTAGCCCTTGCTAGGAGGGATTGGGGGCAGCAAAAGAAGGGGACGACAGAGGATGAGATGGCTGGATGACATCACGGACTCGATGGACGTGAGTCTGAGTGAACTCCGGGAGTTGGTGATGGACAGGGAGGCCTGGCGTGCTGCGATTCATGGGGTTGCAAAGAGATAGACACGACTGAGTGACTGAACTGAACTGAACAATCTGTAAACCCTTAGTGGAATCTATTAACAAAAGTACCATCTGAGGCATGTAAATTGCTAATGACTCTCAGCTCAGTAACCCACTTAACATTTAAGCTTTTTGCAAGTCAAAAATATGCACATATATGCAATGAATCCTTATTCCCTCGTCTCTAAATTACCTATTCATATTTTTTTAAATTAGGTTTTTGAATTTACATTTAATTTTTCTTTTATATTGAGGTATAGTTGATTTACAATGCAGTAAATCATAGCAAAGTGATTCAGTTATACATACATCTGTTCTTTTTCAGATTCTTTTCCCATGTAAGTTGTTATGGAATATTGAGTAGCATGCCCTGCACTAGACAGTAGGTTCTTGTTAGTTATCTACTTTATATATAGCAGTGGTTAGATTGTTAATCCCAAACTCCTAATCTGCCCCTCCTCTCTACCTCTCTCTTTGTAAGCTTTTTTTTTTTAAATGTTCTTATTGATATAGAATACCCTACACATTCTTACTCCTAATGCTTTTTCTGTTATGTATACTGTAAATAGCTTCTATTAGTTGGTGTCTTGTCTTAATTTTGTTTAAAGTCCAATTTCTTGTATATAAATGTTTAATTATGCTTCTATATTTATTAAAACTGTCCACCTTAAATGTAAACAGGCCCTGTTATTGATAGTACTGTGGTATAGTTCAGTTATATAAATCTGAACTTGGTATAGTTCAGATAGTATAGTTCAGTTTCCCACCAGTCCCAAGGCTTTTCTCAATCTTAACTATATCAACAATTCCCACCATTTTAGTCAATGGAAATTTGATAATGTTTTTGAGCCTTTCTTTCATTTTTGTAGAGAAAAATAGCCCAAGAAAGTAAAAAGACTGATAAATATATAATTTTGGCTTGATAGTTGTTAAAATCAGAAGCTGAAATGATTTTTAACCCATATCTCCTCTCACATAATCTTCCAAAATACAGATCCAAGAAGAAAGAATTTTGGGGGAAAAAAGAGAGAAGGAGAAACTGAAGTGAGGTTAGTAGAAAAAGTCATTCAGAAAATTGAGATACTCCTAAAACACTGCTGAATTTCAAAGATGACTTATGTTTGAAACATATGAGATCAAAACAAGAAGATATTTGAAAAGTAATCATTATCCTGAGAAAGGCCTTTAGGGAAATTCAAAGTTATACTGTTTTCTGTGAGCAGAGTGATCAAATTATTCAAAATGGAGTTTTAAAAAAACATAAATGTGTACAAACTTCTGTCTAGTCAAAGCTATGGTTTTTCCACTAGTCATGTATGGATGTGAGAGTTGGACTATAAAAAAGGAGAGCGCCAAAGAACTGATGCTTTTGAACTGTGGTGTTGAGAAGACTCTTGAGAGTCCCTTGGACTGCAAGGAAATCCAACCAGTCTATCCTAAAGGAAATCAGTCCTGAATACTCATTGGAAGGACTGATGCTGAAGCTGAAACTCCAATACTTTGGCTACCTGATGTGAAGAACTGACTCATTGGAAAAGACCCTGATGCTGGGAAAGATTGAAGGCAGGAGGAGAAGGGGACAACAGAGGACGAGATGGTTGGATGGCATCACCAACTCAATGGACATGAGTTTGTGCAAGCTCCAGGAGTGGGCAATGGACAGAGAGGCCTGGTGTGCTGCAGTCCATGGGGTCATAAAGAGTTGGACATGACTGAGCAACTGAACTGAACTGTGTACACCTTTAGAAGAATATTGAAAGGGGAAAATGTTTGCATCTCATCTCACATAAAAAGAGTACCTTCAGGGTTCCCAGATTTAAAACATTTCCCCACCCAATTCCCTTCTCCTCATTCACCTCACCTAAAATGACTATCTTAACAGATGAAAGCCTTCCCTTGAATAGCTTTGCTTCATCATTCTAATTGTTCTAGAGACCCAGCCACAGCTGGACTCCTGATACCCAACCATTTATCATCTCTGCCTGGGAGTTAGCCAGTATATTTCCAAACCAAGCAACTCTTCCCTGGGGTTCCTTTCAAGGAAGATTATACCAGCAGTTTCTAATTTCCTATCCCTGCAGGAAAGGTTGTTCAGAGTTTGATTTTAAATATCTCTTATTAAAATTTTGAATGGCTGCTGAATTATGACCAGACTTCACATTTTCATCTTAAAATGGGAGTTTATTAATTGGGCACATGTTATTATTCTCAGTATGAAAACCAAATAGATTAACAGAAAAAAAGAGGAAGCACATTAAAAAGCAGTTAAATTGTATCACTGATTAAGTAGTTCCAGCGAAGGAAGAAGCGCACTTTAAACAGAAGCTGCAGATTTATATCCACTCCCTATTTCAGGACCTAGCACTGTAGACGCTCAATAAATATTGAATGAAAACCTTTTCTCCATCCAGGACTCTTCTCTCATATTATTCCACTCTTCTGCCTTCCCCAAGAACTACAGTTTTCATGGAAGCAAACAAAGGAGTTATGAAATTCAAATGCACAATCTCTCAAGACAAAACACTGTCCTGAACCCCAGGGCTCATCTAGTTGCTTTGTTAAGTTGTGAAAAGCCTGTCTAATCAAACAACTTGGATTAATTTATTTTGCAAATTTAGATATCTTTAGACATGAAGTTAGGGAAATTTGTCTACTGCCTGGTGACTCAATGATAAAGAATCCACCTGCCAAGCAGGAGACCCAAGTTCGATCCCTGGATCAGGAAGATCCCCTGCAGAAGGAAATGGCAACCCACTCCAGTTTTCCTGCCTGAGAAATCCCATGGACACAGGAGCCTGGTGGGCTATAGTCCATGAGGTCACAAGAGTCAGACATGACTTAGTAACTAAAGAGCAACAACAGCAGCTGCAGACACTAAATTATTATTCTCTGCACCAAGAGAGACTTACTTTTTAATCCTTTCTCCACGAGGATGTCAAAATTTTTCAGTCACAAGGTAAGACATCAGACCAAAATAGCTTTAAAAGTTCTGTGCAATCATGAATGTCATTAGAGTTACTCTTATGCCAAGAATCATTTACACAACTTGAATTCTTATAAACACATTGACTAGAGACCCATTTAACCTGGGCATTTCTGCTCCAAAGAAAATATTTAGACAAACAACGCTCTTATCATTCCAAACATATTATTTTTCAGTACTGCCTGAAAAATTCTCTTACACAGATCAGAAAAAAAAAGAATGTCAGGAGTAAGGGGTTGGTGCAAAGACGCAAGTCATGTAAATAAACTTAGGTTCTGTTCAAATAGTTAAAAGAATTAAAAACCTGGACCCTAAGCAAGCAAACAAACAAACAAAAAATATTTCTGCATTGACAACTCCTTTTAATTTCAAATCTGGAAGATATTTTAGCAAGAATATGGTGACCAAACTCTGTTACCTAGAAATAATAAGAATGGGAAGACACATTGAAAGGACTTTTTTTTAAGAGTGTAAAAAATATCATACTAGGTCTGATAAGTGGTTCCTAAGCAAGCAAACAAACAAACAAAAAATATTTCTGCATTGACAACTCCTTTTAATTTCAAATCTGGAAGATATTTTAGCAAGAATATGGTGACCAAACTCTGTTACCTAGAAATAATAAGAATGGGAAGACACATTGAAAGGACTTTTTTTTAAGAGTGTAAAAAATATCATACTAGGTCTGATAAGTGGTTCCCCTGGCCAAAAGTTCTTGCAATGGTGCTAAAGGGATGGGATATTTATCCCATTTAATGGGATAGATTGAAATAGAGTAAAGGATAAAGCATTGGGCTGTTAAGAAAAATGTAATCATGTCCTCCATAATCATGACTTTCAAGACCCATGATGTCTTTTGGTCACTGAAAGTTTCAAGAGAGCAGGAATTTTATTTTTTCACCAATTTATATATATATATACATATATATGCATATATATACATATATACACACAGACATATACACATATATATTCATATATGTATACATATATATATATACACACCCAGTACTTGAACAGCATCTGGCACATATAAGGCCCTAAGCAAATTATTTTTTAACTAATAGTGTTACAACACAATCATTCACACACTTGGTTAAAGCAGGTAGCACCATTAAGTTAGCAGTCAGTTCCCCATTAAGAAGGCAAAAAACACTTAAACCCTTCCCGTAATGAGATTGGTGCTGCCTGTCATTCAAGGACTCATTTATTCTGGCAGTAAAAATCTACTGAGCACCTGCACTGTGCTAGGAATCTTGCTGAGGGTGGAGGTGTAGTTATGGACAAGACAGGGAATTCCTGCCCTCAAAGGACTTCCATCCTAGCGACTCCCTGGCTGCTATGTGGACAGGCTGTTGAGCTGAAGAAAAACAAGAGGCTAGTCAGGGAACCTCTGTAGACTGAAGTGAGATGATGGTGGCTTTTTTGGATCAGGGAGGAGCTGGTGAAAAGGAATTGGACTCGGGATATATTCTGTACATTTAGAGGTTGATGGAGATAATCCAGGAGATGTAGAAGTTAATAATGTAGTAGACAGGGGATAAATCCACAGGCAAAGCAAGAGGCTGAGACCCATGAACAGGCACATGATCTCAGACGGGGCAGGGACAAATGACTCACTTTAACAGGACAGAGGCAGAGTGTGGGTATCATAATTTCCTAGCACCTAAGTCTCCAATAAAGGAAAAATTTTCTCTTAAAAAAGCCCAATAGACTGTAGGTTAAGCCCATTCTCTTCCTTAATTAAGGAATGTAACACATGCTCATTGTACTCAGAAATTGTTAAAAATAGCGAAAATATTAAAAACATACATTGATATCACCTGAAATCTCACCATCTAGTGGTAACTATTATAAACCTTTGCTGCAGTTCATCCCCAAATGTTTTTTAGTTACCTATTTATTCTTGTCATTGGGTTCAAATTGTATAAAAATGATTTTACATCCTGGTTTTCTCAGAAGTATTTCCCCCGTTTCACACTCAAATATTTCTCACTTTAACAGGACTGACTCAGAGTCACAAGCATCTAGCCACTCAGATTAGACTACAGCTAATTTTTTTAAAAAATCCTTCATCAATTTTCCCCACTCTGGCTTTCCCACCTGCCCATTCCATGTATCTGTCATTATGAAGAACAGACGGATAAAGCTCTAGAACATCTACTGTCATTTTCACTTCTCTAAACCATCAAAAGAGCATCTCCTTTATCTCTGTCTTGTGCACATAATGCATACATTTCTCACAGAAGGTTTTTCAGTTTATAAAGTTGGTCTCATTGTTAGAATTAAAACTGTTGGATTTTTTTTTTTTGCATTCTTCCTTGTAATTCTGGCTTTTTTCTACATTTGTGATTTCCAAGTCTGTCTTTTAGCTCCTCATGTAATATATGTTAATAATCAAATTTTAGTTTTCAATAAAGATTTTTATTCTTCTATTGTTATTTCTTCTGTTAACTTTTCCACCTTTCAGCCATTACTTTCTTCTCATGGAGCTCTTTTGGTGTGGTGAAATTTCTTTTTAAACTAGGCTTTCTTTATTTTTACTGAAGTTTTAGCTCCCGATTTCATGATCAGCTCCAGTAACTGAAGCAGCAAAGTCTTGAGCGTATCTGTTTACATCCTTCCACACTTTTTGTCTTTCCTTGGTTTGCCTTGCCCCTACCCCCCTTCTCCGCCAATATTAAATACTCAATAGAATGTTCTAACTGCTCATCACTATGACTGCCATATTCTACCTGCCCTGCCTGGTGCTGTGAAGGTCAAATAAGATCAAGTGCTAATCAAGCCTTCTAGAAAATTCCAGTCTGTATACTTGAATAGGCCCTTTGCTTCTGATAAAAGAGGAATTTAATACTCTGAAAGGAAAGGCCATCGAAGCAACTTAACGCACTCATGTGGTCTTTGAGATCCCAGCAGAACAGACACGAAAAAAATTCACCTTCCACTAAGGATTGTGAGACACAAAGCCTTCCCGTCAAAAAAGATGACATTTCTACAGTTTCAAAACAAATCCATGGGCTGCATCATGCAAAAACCTTTCATCCTTCAACCTTCTCTTCCTTAATGAATTTCACCTTTTTCACTCAGTGACAGAGTTTGAAAATGAGCTCTAATCTAGATTGAACAGATGAGACTTGATCATAGTGCTAATACAGTATGCAGGTAAAGACATCTAGATAAAAACTGCTAATAATAAACATTTCCCGAATCACCAATCTTCAGCTACTTTGAATTTGTGCATATTCATTCAGCCTAAAAAATACTCTATATTTTGCCTTTTGTCCTTTTAATAAAATTGGAGTAAATGATATTACTTCTTAAACAATCCACTTGATATTCTCAAATCTAACATAGGCCACTGAAGGATTTTGTGCAGATTGCTTAAATACCTGAATCTCAGTTTTCTCATTTGCCAAACAGAAATAAAAACTGTTTTCTCAGTTGTTTATCATGAAGGTTAAATGAGGGAATGCACTTGAAAGAATTTATAAACTCTAACAGACTATGCAAAAACACAACTGTTAGACTGCAATTTGAAGTCCTCTATGATCTCATTTCCTAGTTTTTTGTGTGTGTTTTTTTTGGAGGAGAGTAATTTTATTGACTTTGATTAGGTAATGCATTCACATGGTTCAAAATTCCCAAGTTGCAAAGGGTATACACAGTTAAAAGTTTTTCATTCCTTTCCACCAACCACCTGACTCTCTTCTCAGGAATGTAATCAACATCATATTTACTTTTCAGATGCATGTGGATTTTCCCCCAATTTTTATACAAGTGCTATCATTATCACTGTTTTACATCTTTTTTCTGGTTTAACAGTGTATCTTGGAGATTGTTTCATACCCATATAACAGCAAAGAGGGAGCACCTCCATTCTTTTCACTGGTTGCATGAAAAGCCATTGAGTGGAATGACCATGATATATTTAACTGTACTACATTTAGATTCTTTCCAATATCTTACAGTTACAGTCTTTGCTCATGTAACTTGTAAGTTACATTTCTAAAAGAGAATTGCTGGGTCAAAAAGTATGCACATTTTCAATTCTGAAAAAGACTGCCATGTTGTCCTTAACAGAAATTTATAGCAATTTATTCTCCTTCCAGCCATAAATGGTAACCATTTCTCCACACAATTGTCCGCATAATCTTGTCAAACACAATTGTTAAATCTCAGCCAAAAGGATAACAAAAAAAAATGACATAACTATGTTTTTAATTTGCTTTTCCTGGTGAGCATCGTGGTCCTTTTTTTGATCGAACAAATTTATTTCACTCCCTTTTACTTTCTTCCTCTATATCCCTCTGCACATCCTATGATCCAGTCACCTAGAAATAGCTGCTATTCTCTAATTGGACCACATTTTGAAAAATGCCTATTCCTTCCACCTCTAGTCACAAAAATTCTGACAGCCAAGTTCAAAGCACTTCAAAATTTATGAAATGTTCCTATTTTCCTCATAAAACTTAATCCTTCTTTCCTCAGGGGACACTGTTAGAGCTTCAGAATAATATCATTTCACTCTGCCATGTACATATATGAGCTTCTTAAAGTATAAAACCAAGTTCTCCATATTAGCATCCCCCATGATGTCCAACACACTCACTCAGTTAATGTGAAATGAAAGCCTGAATTAGAAATAAAACAACCATGACCTTCTAAATGCATATGGTTCTTAAACTTTCAAAATTCTGTAAATCTAGTAATGGGGATAATAAAATACAGTGAAGCTCTGGACACTTGTTCTTTGACCCAGAAGTTCATATCACAACTTACTGCTGATAAATTTCCTTCCTTCACATTTTTCATTTAATGTTGTTTAACACTGAAATCCTGGCTGTTACTTAAATAACTAAAGCGTATAACTAAGATAAAAATATTTTTAAAATATTTTTACTGTACTAATATCCAGTAAATCCATGAAAAGGTGGTTGACTTTTTACTAATCAAGGAAACGCAATTTAAAAATTACAAGACACCATTAAACATCCAACAGAATGACTAAAGTGAAAAAGACAGAAAATATCAGGTATGGCTGGCTGGAGATCAACAAGAATTCTCATAAACCACTGGAGGAAAATGGTATGACCATTTTGGAAAATGGGGGAACAACTAAAGCCACACATATGTCAACTCTGTGACCCAGAAATTCTGTTCCTCAATACATGTTCTATTAACATACATTATTCACAATATATAATGTATTAATATACATTGTTCACAAAAAGCTGTGTACAAAAATGTTGGCAGTGGCATTAATTATAACAGCATAAAATGAGAAAAACCTAAATATTTATCAATAGCTGAATAAACAAATTATGGTATTCATACCATGGAATTCAAATAGAAATGGGAATGAACAAACTATACAACTTCATCTCACAGACCCAAAGAGTCTACATAAACATAGAAAGCAGCAAAAGTAATTGGATAGTGTTAAAAATCAGGAGACCCTTGTGAAGTAGGAATGGAGACTGGGGACCACAGTGAGGAGGCTTCAAAGGAGACAATGATAATCTCAGTTTGATTACACGGATGTGTTCATTTTGTGAAAACTCATTAAATGATACAGTTGTACTTTGTATACTTTTCTGCACAGATGTAACATTTCAATAAAAAGTTTACCTAAAATAAAAGCAATAGGCTAAACTCCCAAAAGGGGATATATTCCTTTCAAAGTACCTTTCCTGAATAATGTTTTTTTTTTTTTTAATATCACAGTGACTGTTAGCCAATTCTGCAAACCCAACTGACTTCCACTGGTTTGACCCCAGATCCTACTATCAAAAAGAGATCCTGAGAAAGGAGTTTTCTATTTCTAAAACATTGCAGGAGCCACAAATGATATTCAGAATGGTTTGATTAAGGGGGAAAACTGAGGTGACCTAAGATCAGCCATTGGGAATAAGTAATGATTACAGAAAAAGATGAAAAGAAACAAAACCTCCTTAAATGGTACCAAAATAACAATTACTCTTAAATAAGCCTTCTGTTGAGCAACTTAGGAGAAAAAAAAAAAAACTATTAATTCAGCACAGATATGTGTCTCAGCACCCAGCTTCCCTCCCAATATTATTTCAAAACACTGCTCAAGAGACAAAAGAGAGCAGCATGGGAGTAGCAATTAATGGCAAAGGCAGGTGTCTGAATAGAGGGAAACCAAGGGAATGAAGCACAGATCCTTCCCCTCATTAGTCTTTTAAAAATACTCCCATAACACAAAGGCATGCCCTGCTTTTGCAGTATATAAATGAATGAGAAACCTAGTCCAAATGGTTTCTGTGAGTCTTGACCATGGCCTGGATACAAATACTTTGAAGATTTAAAAAAAGGAAAAGAAAAATTGATGGCACTGACCTAGTCAAGCAGTGATTCAAATAAATAGAGACATGGACAAAATAAAATCAATGTATAGTAAATTCAATTATCAGTGTCAATGGAGACAGATTTTTAAAAAGCTTTTCCATTTGACTGTGCAATATAGAAATAGCTGACCCTCCAGGGCTGATGAGCAGACCTGAACACTTACTCTTTTCTGAACCTGACATTAATTCATTTTCAACTTGATCTTGATTGGACTCAAGAAGAAGGCAAACGGAAAAGATCAGAAATCAAGGCAAACACCAGAGAAAGAGATGACTTTGCAGCCAACTTTCAACATGCTGTTAAAGGACATACCGAAAAGACAATTAACTGAAATTCAGTGAGAACTCATACAGTTCATGTTAGTCAAGGTAAAAACTGGTTTTGCACAAAAACATAGCCAACTAGGCAGCCCCTCTGAAAAGAAACAAGAAAAGAAGGAGGGATGCTGTCAAGGTTTTAAATACAGCTCTTGATTTTATCTTGTCCACCTTCAGGTAAAGGTGTTAATAAGCAGTGAAATTTGCAGAAGGCAAGTAGCAAGAAGGAAAACAAGCAAGAGATTTCAATAATCAAACTTTCAAGTAAGTTTATTTAAATCTGGAACTAATAATTCTTGGTTCATGCAGTGATTAAAAAAAAAAAACTCTCCCCTTACAGAAGGTAGGATTAGAATTAACCACTAATGATCTGAGTTAGCAATGACATTAAGGGAAAAAGAAAGGATTAGAAGTTACTTCCTTTTCCTTAGTATTGCAAAGCAGATTTATTAAAGATATCTATGCTGATCATTCAGCCAGAATCAAACAACACTGACTTGGTTAAACAGATTCAAAGAGAGAATCACCATCAGCTTAGCCATCCCCTGAATTAGACTTGAAGTTAGCAATAGAAACACCAAGAAGAGCATTTTCTGAGGGCTTAACTGGCAATTCAGGTGACTAGGAAGGACTAGAAGGTCTCTCTAGAAGGAATTCACAATCCAAGAAATAAACGAGTAGCTTGGGAAGGGGCTAACAAACCTGTGGATAGCATCAGAGCTGAGCATTTATTTATTCATCACCTTGAGTGTTCATAACACTGCAAAAGACATCCATTACTTTTGTTTGTCCATCCAACTCATACTTCTGATACCAACACCTCATTCTTCAATGAGGAAGAGGGAACATCCCTTCCCCTGATTCCACAGGGAATACCTGACCCACACCTGGCCGTGACAGTCCCGCTAACTCTGGTCCAGGGGCCAATTCAGGTTAGGAGCAACGCTATCTGCAGAACAGAGCTGTTTACCATGCAGGAAATAAGCCCTCCGCACTTGAGGTATTCACATGGAGAAAGCTGGCTGAGAATGAAGCCAGATGAAAACAAGCTAGGAACGGCAACAAATAAGGCCCTGAAGACATGATTTGAACCCCTACATGCAGCCATGCCTGAAGTTAGCATTACTCTTGGACTTTTTAACAACATATGCTAATAAATTTTCTCTTAAATTGTCCTTAAATTGAATCGGTTTCTATTGCTTGAAAACAAAATGCCCTAGTACATCATTACTGGCTTATTATTCCTTTTAATCCCTTTACAGGAATTCTTCAGCCAGATCATCTACTGTGAACTATTTTTTAAAAGTTAAAAATGTTTTTTTTAAAGAGGAACATTCTGAGAAATTAACATGAAATGAGTCTGTCAACATTACTCCCTGCATCTGAGGAAACTTTTGATGACAGAACTATTTCCTCCCACAGTGAAAAATAAGCTTTTTGATGTAACTGATTATTCACAGCTAGGTCCTAATATCAGGTTGTCTGAGCCTTTAGAACACCAAAAACCTGTCTGTTCAGCTCCATCTTTGTGGATGCAAGGAGCTCACAGAATGAAGTGAAATTTGATGGTTTTGCTGCTTGAATTCTGCTCTTCTTTCTGACTCCACCAGGGAAAGAAGAAGAATTCAAAAGGAAGGGTGTGGACTTGACAGCCCTCCCTTTGCCCCCACTTTCCCACAAAACAGAGGCCAGTCATAGACAGAGCTTAGTTGCAAACTGCTGATGGTAGCAGACACATTCTGTGGGTCTGTTACTTGTTCACCATGACAAAACCCATTCTGATGGGAAAACAGACTGGCTGGGCCCTCTCCACAAGGAATCTGGCCGGTACTCTTTGCCCCTCTTTGCTGATGTTTGTCCTGAGTAGACAGTAGTAGCACATTCAGGTGGGTTCAATCTGATTGCCTACACCCAAGGATGCAGGGGTCGGGGCGGAGTGGAGGGAAATATGCTGACTCAGGTTCTGAATATAGAATGTGCCAGCAGAGAATGATAAAAAAGGCCCAGAACTAGAAGTTCAGAGGGCTCGGATCTGGTCCTAGTCCTGGTCCTGCCACCAACCATATGTGACTCCAATAGCCATTTCACCTTTCAAGGTGCTGGTTGCCTTATTTTGAAACGGACGGGTGGAAATAGGATCTGTGTTCTTTCACTGTGGGTGGTGTCTAGGGTGGATAGTAAAGGCAATTTAGTGGATCAAGACTAATATTAAAAAACTGATTCTAGAGCTGACAGGAATTACACAAGATGAATCTAGGGCATCCTATAGTCCCAGAAAGAACATGCTCAAAAAAAATCAACAACGATGTGCTTATGTCAAAGGGCCACGGAAGCCAACCTAAAGGGCTCCTAGCGGTCAAAGTTTGAACAATGTGAGCACGAAAATAAAGTACTATAAGTATCCATGAATTCATACTGATACAAATACTGAAAACTGACCACATCAGTAAATGGGGGAGGATAGACTCTTATGGCCGTACATAACAGTGCCAAATAATTTATGTAGAAAGTAGCACATCCCTCCCCACCCCTTAGGTGTGGACTGAACAGCATGGGCTATGGAAACAGTAACTTTGCAGGGAAGAAACCAAACAAATACTACCTTAGCCAAGGGGTCAAGGTCAATAAGAACAGTGATAAAACAGGTTAATAGTATGTACCCTCAACATGATGTCATGAATGGCACTTTACCTCTGTCTTTCTCCCCAAAATCCCATAACCCTAGTCTAACCATGAGAACCCTAGTCTAAACAAAGAGGCAGAGGAACCAGAGATCAAACTGCCCACATTCGTTGGATCATGGAGAAAGCAAGGGAGTTACAGAGAAACATCAACTTTGCTTCATTGACTATGCTAAAGCCTTTGACTGTGTCAATCACAATAAACTGTGGAAATTCTTAAAGACACAGAAATATCAGACCACCTGACCTATTTCCTGAGAAACCGGTATGCCAGTCAAGAAGCAACAGTTAGAACTGGACACGGAATAATGGACTGGTTCAATGGAGTGGGAAAGGACTATGACAAAGCTGTATATTTTCACCCTGCTTATTTAACTTATATACAGAGTACATCATGTGAAATGCTGGGTTGGATGAAGCATAAGCTGGAATCAAGATTGCTAGGAGAAATATTGGCAACCTCAGATATGCAGATGATACCATTCCAATGGAGTAAAGTGAAGACGAACTAAAAGGCCTCTTGATGAGGGTGACAGAAGAGAATAAAAAAGGTGGCTTAAAACTCAACATTCAAAAAATGAAGATCATGGCATCTGGCCCCATCACTTCATGGCAAATAGTTGGGGGGAAAGTGGAAACAGTGGCAGGTTTTATTTTCTTGGGCTCCAAAATCACAGTGGACAGTGACCACAGCCCTGAAATTAAAAGATGTTTGCTCTTTGGAAGGAAAACTGTGACCAACCTAGAAAGCATATTAAAAAGCAGAGATATAACTTTGCCGACGAAGTCCATATAGTCAAAGTTATGCTTTTTCCAGTAGTCATGTACAGATATGAGAGTTGGACCATAAAGAAGGCTAAGCTCCAAAGAATTGATGCTTTTGAATTGTGGTGCTGGAGAAGACTCTTGAGAGTCCTTTGGAATACAAGGAGAGCAAATCAGTCAATTCTAAAGGAAATCAACCTTGTATATTCATTGGAAAGACAAGCTGAAGCTCCTATATTTTGGTCACCTGATGCGAAGAGCCAACTCATCAGCAAAGACCCTGTTGCTGGGAAAGATTGAAGGCAGGAGGAGAAGGGGGTGACAGAGGATGAGGTGGTTAGATAGCATCACTGACTCAATGGACATGAATTTGAGCAAACTCTGGGATAGTGAAGGACAGGGACGCCTGGTGTGCCACAGTCCATGGGGGTCACACAAAGCTAGACACAACTTAGTAACTGAACAACAAAAAGCAATCATGAGAAAAACATTAGCCAAATCCCAATCGAGGGACGTTCTACAAAATACTTGACAGGTAGTCCTTGAAACTGTCAAGGGCGTCAAAAACAAGGAAAGTCTAAGAAAGTGTGACAGCCAAGAGGAGCTGAACGAGACATGATACGAAGCACAGTGAGGAACCCTGGATGAGATCCTGGAATAGAAGAGGGATATTAGGTGAAAACTAAGAGAACCTGGACGAAGTTTAGAGTTTAGTTACTAACAATGTATTAGTATCGGTTCATCAGTTCTGGCCAATGTACCTTACTAATGTAACATAGTACCAACAGGGGAAACGGTATGGGACACATGGGAACAGCTTCCTGTGAATATAAAATTGCTCTGAAATGAAAAGCTGCTTGTCATGTTGGGGGATGATCAGAACAAACTTTGCTATCAGAGCACATGATTGCTAAGCTTTCACGAGCAACACAGAAGGAACACGAAACCTACGCTAAGAAAACCTAGAGGCAAGGCTCTGCCCCTTGTCCTCTGGGTAAGTCACTCTTCTTACCCGAGGTCCTCAGTCTGATTTACAAGGTAATAGTCGTCCTGCTCCCTCACGGGGTTGTTTTATTGTGAGAAGCAAAGTATAGTAAAGTAATTGGCAAATGTGAAAATGTCATTTAAACTATGGGGCTTATGATTTAAACTATGGGGCTAATGAGAACTAGAATTCCCCAGTTCCTCCCCAAATAAGAGTGCTCTCAGGGTGGGTTGAGAGTGAGTCTTCTGCCTGCTGCACCAGTGCCTGGGTTTTCAAAGGGTTCCCTGGTCCCATGGCACCAGCATCACCCGAGAACTTGTTTGAGATGCAGACTCTCACATCCCACCACAGATGCACTAAATCAGAAACTCTGCAATGAGGCCCAGCAATTAACACGCCCCGTAGGTCACTGTGGTGCTGCTGAAGTCTAGAGCCCAGAGAAACAGACGTGTAACTGTGCCTCCCCTCCTGCTGGCTTCCTGATCAACCAGCAGTCATGTAGCTCTCATGTCCTCCAGAACCC
This sequence comes from Madoqua kirkii, assembly GCA_006408675.1. Taxonomy (NCBI): domain Eukaryota; kingdom Metazoa; phylum Chordata; class Mammalia; order Artiodactyla; family Bovidae; genus Madoqua; species Madoqua kirkii. Next base: position 70,514 of record SJYC01014228.1, read on the forward strand.
CCTTCACATCTATTTACACTCGGCTAATTCTCACACAACTCCTTCAGGGGTATGGGAGGGAACAGTACTATCCACAGGAATGCAGAGAAGTCCATGACACGCTAGACCTCAGCACGAGTCAGCTAGAGCAGGACCAAGAACATGGTTATTTTGCTTAACTCATCCATGAAGTTCTTAGCAATGAAGGATAATCAGGGCACATGTCTGGACCACACACCACACATTTTACAGAGACCCAGATTCCAACATCCTGCCCTCTGGTTCCTGGCATTGGTCAGACAAAAGTATCAATCTGTGGGTCAAAAAAGGCAGCTATCTTATGTAAACATCCATTGGCATACATCCATGAAAATTAGACCTTTTGATGCCAGAGAACAAAACAGCCTTCTCAGCCCTTCATCAGGGAACAAATGATGCAGAATGAAAAGTAACAAGCAAATTGGAATGCTATGTTGTCCCTGGGTTGGGAAGATCCCCTGGAGAAGGAAATGGTAACCCACTCCAGTATTCTTGCCTAGCGAATCCCATGGACAGAGAAGCCTGGTAAGCTACAGTCCATGGGGTCGCAAAGAGTCGGACACGACTGAGTGACTTCACTCACTCACTCACTCATGTTGGCCATGAGATCAAAGCCTAGAGAAACAGGAATTACAAGTCAGGAGTATGGTGCGTTGGCAGGCTGCCATGAAGTCCATGTAGTCCTTTTACTGAACCATGTTTAGGCCACAATTATTTTCCTTTTCCTATCTGACACCTCATTATTGGTATTGTCCCTAACCTGACAAACATATAACAAAGAACAGAACACTGAGCTAAAGAAAGACTGAGTTGAAAACCAAATTTGGGTGAAAACTGTATAGCATTTGTACATGTACAAGGTAAAAGAACCGCTGAAGTAAACACAGTGTTTCTCTAAATAACAGAGGCGGGATTCGTATGTGTCTTGTGAGACGGGAATATTAATTCTTAGCACATCATAGATAAACAGTATACATAAAAATATATGTATGTTAGTCGCTCAGTAGTGTCCGACTCTTTGCAACCCCATGGACTATAACCTGCAATACTCCTCTGTCCATAGAATTCTTCAGGCAAGAATACTGGAGTGGGTTGCCATTCCCTTCTCCAGAGGATCTTCCCAACCCAGGAATCGAACACGGGTCTCCTGCATTGCAGGCAGATTCTTTACCATCTGAGCTACAAGGGAAACCCCAAAATATATGTCAACAAATAATCATTCCTTCTTTAACCTCCACTTTCCTTATTCCACAGTTGCAGTCGTCTAGTAAATATAGCCTCCATCCCATAATTTATTGAAAATTTAAAAAAAAGATAAGCAATACACCACCACAGAGGCATATGTAGCTTAAGTCAGAAAACTAACTGAGAGTGAAGTGGCACCAGATGTCACAGTTCCTGGGCTGACACTGAAAACCTGTACTCACAGGCCATCTCTCTGATCTGTCTCAAAGTTTGGTGGGAATTCTCCCTGGTTCCTATCCTCCCTACCACTGAACACACAGTGGAATACAACATTTGGTTGTTGTGTGTGACTACCAGTCACTCTGATGAAGTACATTTCGCACCTCACACACTTTCAGTGGGTCTGCAACTGCCCACCACTCCCTCCATCCAACCTTAAAAATCTTTCTACATTGAAAGGTCTCCAAGGTATGCTCTATCAACATCCCTCCCAGGAGCTCTCACCTGGTTTCTTCTTTGGAATTATACTTCTCCCCTACTCACAAGCAATCTTGGAAATAATACCCACCCCCATAGAGTGGCTAGGAGAATTATATCAAGTTGAAGTGAAGTGAAGTCACACAGTCGTGTCCGACTCTTTGCCACCCTATGGACTGTAGCCCACTCAGGCTCCTCTGTCCATGGGATTCTCCAGGCAAGAATACTGGAGTGGGTTGCCATTTCCTTCTCCAGGGGATCTTCCCAACCCAGGGATCGAACCTGGGTCTCCTGCATTGCAGGCAGACGCTTTATCCTCTGAGCCTCCAGGGAAGCCTTTATATCAAGTTATGTTTTCTCAAAAAGGATTGAGCATAGTGGTTCACTTTTTATAGACAATCCATTAAAGAAATCTGCTATGAATATCATTATAAGGTCCTAAGACCTTTGTGACTACCTACCTCTTGTTTGACATTCCTCAGGGTACCACATCCATCTCCCTTCCTCTCCTGTTCAGTTCAGTCGCTCAGTTGTGACCGACTCTTTGCGACCCCTTGAATCGCAGCACACCAGGCCTCCCTGTCCATCACCAACTCCCGAAGTTCACTCAGATTCACGTCCATCGAGTCAGTGATGCCATCCAGCTATCTCCTGCCCAAAACATTGGACAGGTTGGGCCTCCCTTAGAAACTTCCTCAACTGTCCTAATTTCAACTAAACTGCTGACTCCCAGGAATGATTCTCAGTTTTGCCCTCTCTTCTGAGTTATCTGGGGGGCATCACTGATATCACCCACATACGTTAACCTCAGCATGTTTAAAACCAAAAGCATCCTTTTGCCCTAAGACCAATTCATTTATATTCTTCCATAGTAGTCAATGGTTCTTTAAATAATAGTCACATAGGCCTGAAACTCTAGAGTTACTTTTGGCTCGCTTCATATTTTACTACAGAATAAGTAATTCCTTTACCTGGAACAAAATTTCAAAGATACAATTTAAATCTCAAACCTGTCCTTTTATTTCCCAGCTCCTTTCCTTGGGGAATCTGATGTTACCCACTTCTTGTTTAGCCTTCAAGAGATATTTTATATTCATGATACATAGTGGGTACTAATAAATGTTTATCAACCAGCTCTCTGGAAAAACAAAAACAAATGAAAACTCTGATTTGGTTCCTTTGCCAACTTCCATGTTGTAAATACTCCCACCCTGGCCAGTTTCAAATGACCACTGACCATTGCAAAGTCACTGACCAAGGAGTTGGGGAGAGAGATACACAATTGTTTCTCACAAGCTGTGCCAGCTGGCTTCAGCCCACCCTTCCTCCACCCCCCTTTATGAATATGTGTACATATGCATAAATATGTACATGTTTATGTATATAAACATATAACATATATATTGGTGTGAATATATTTTTACTGACATGGAATTATCCCATACATACTTTGGCATATATTATATGTAAGCCACAAACCTATGTATTCTACACTTGGCTTTTTTTTTTTTCAATTTAACAATACCCTTGAGATTGTTACAAATCATTAGATGTTGAGCTGCCTCATTTTTAACTGCTCCATTATTCATTAACCAGTTCTTACTAATGAACAATTAGGTTATTTGCAATCATTTTATTCAAACAGTGTTGCAATAGATAACTTTGCATGTATATCATTGTGCACATTTACTTATCAGTAGGATTAAATTCACAGAACTGTTATGGCTGATTTAAAGGGTGCATGTGTTTGCAGTTTTGATAAGCTACTTCCAAGGGCTCCACACAGAGCTTGAAACAATTTACACTTCCAACCATCATGAATACTTGCTTCCCCAAACCTCTGGCAACAGTGTTACCACTTTGTTATATTTGCTAATCTGATAGGTTAAAAAATAGCATCTTGTTTCTCTTGTTATGAGTAAGGTTGAAGTTTTCACATACTTAAGAGTCATTTGTAGGCAGGTTTGTAAACTATTTGTTCAAATTTTTTGCCTCTAGAGCAACTGTCCTTTCTTTTATTGTAATTCTTTATATATTGATGGAATTAGATCTTTGTGACATGAACTGTAACTGTCTTCCAAATTAATTGCCTTTGACAGTTAAAAAAAATTGCTCTGCAAAAATCACATGTAGTCAAGTGAATCAATCTTTTGTTTTATAGCTTCTAGATTTTGTGTCCTATCTTGAAAAGTTTTTCTATCTCATTATTAAAATCATTTTCTATTTTTTTCCTAGTTGTTTTAATGTTAAAGTTTTGATCCACCTGGAATTTATTTTGATGGAAGGAGTGATGTAAGGCTACAACTTTATTTTTCACCTGATTGTACCAACACCATTTATTATCTTACATAGAATCATCTTTGCCTTCTCCCTCAACCCCGGTCCTTAATCCCCTATTTCCAGGAGCTGTCATTCTAACTTGCTAATACTTCTGTGTTTTCTGTTCCTTTTTTCTCCCACTGTGACCAGCCTATTTTGGGTCTCATCATGCTTGTACTCCCAGCCTCTGATCATCTCTATCACCACTAGGATTTTTCTCTAAAATAGCTCCCATCACATCACCTCCTTGTTCACTGTCCACAGAATGAAGTCCAAACCCTTACTACAGGATTCGGCATCCACTCCCATTTGGGCTCCAACCTCCCTCTCCATTCTCATATTCATTCACTTTCCCCATTTAAAACAATCCCTCTGATCAAACTGGAGGGTTCATCATTCCTTAAAATGCTGCACCTCAACTGAAACAAGTGAATGTATATGGCAAAACAGAAACACTCAGAGATACAGAAAACAAACTAGTGGATATTAGTGGGGAGATGGAAGCAGGGAGGGGCAAGATATGGGTATGGGATTAAGAGGGACAAGCTGCTGCTGCTGCTGTTAAGTCACCTCAGTCGTGTCCAACTCTGTGTGACCCCATAGACACCAGCCCACCAGGCTCCCCTGTCCCTGGGATTCTCCAGGCAAGAACACTGGAGTGGGTTGCCATTTCCTTCTCCAATGCATTCAAGTGAAAAGTGAAAGTGAAGTCACTCAGTCATGTCCGACCCTCAGCGACCCCATGGACTGCAGCCTTCCAGGCTCCTCCATCCATGGGATTTTCCAGGCAGGAGCACTGGAGTGGGGTGCCATTGCTTTCTCCGAGGGACAAGCTACTATGTATAAAATAGATAAGCTACAAGCATATATTGTACAGCACAGGGAATTATAGCCATTATTTTGTAATAACTCTAAAAGCAGTATAAAAAGACTGGATCATCATGTTGTACACTTGAAACTAACATAATACTATAAATTAATTATACTTCAGGTTTAAAAAAAAAATGGCTATGCCTTGGCTCATCCTGCATTTTCTGCCTGGGGTGTCTTTCCCATCTAGCATTCCTTTGTCTCAATGCTACACGTCCTTCAGGGCTTGGTTCAGATGCCCCCTTCCCTGCAGAAACATCTCCTGTGGCCTCTCTGGGCTCAACCCACATCTCAACATCTTGTTTACAGCAAGTATTACACCTCTCCTTGTCTTTCACACTGTGTGTTTATAACTCTCCCCCACAAACATTCCTTGAGAGGAGGGGCTGAGGCTAATCAATTATTATACATCGTAGTTTTCAATAAAATGAAAAGGTCTTAGCCTAGTGGTTCTCAAACTTTAGTGAACATCAGAATCAATGAAAGGGTTTGTAAAAAGCAGATTGCTGGG